>JAQGBI010000938.1:0-12022 GCA_034698325.1 Sminthurinus elegans | reverse complement strand
GATTTCTAACAGAATTCTGACGAATTTGTTTCATTTCGCCTGGATTTTTCAGGCTGACGGCCGAATTCGGGCGAATAAGCTGATTTTTTCAGCCGAATATTGAGCGAACATTCGGAGGCTAGAAAACCCAACCGAAGTTGACGTGGAATTTTGATGCGGGATGCTCTGAAATACACACAAAATACACACGCTTTGAAGATGCATGAATAAGGCTGTGTTTTTCTCTACCTGAAAAACCAACAGAAACAGAAAGAGAAGAGAAAAGAGACCACCCGCAGATTTCTTATCAGTTTTTCTTGTACTTGAATTTACTTGTGTATTTTTATGTTTTAGTTAAATTAGTCCACAGTCAAAAATCATTTCAACTTTTTTTCTCTTTTCTTCATTGCTGAGTCTTGAATATTGGTACAAAATACTGGGATTTTTGTACTTTGTACACACATGAAAAATACATGTACAAAAGATGGAAAGGTCACGAGAGTTCAAGCTAATTAAAAGCAAAGAGGAAAAATACTCTAAAAATCTACAAAAGATGGACAAAGGACAAAGCTACAAAATACTTTAACATGTGTACATTTTACCAACTACGAATGACCGTCTTCCTCCACACATTTTGAGTAGCAACAAATGTTTGCAGTATGCATCAAAGTGTAAAGTACATCAAGAATCAAAATCAATGCAAATGACAAGAAAATGTCAAACAGAAAAACCCAGTCTCTCAAGACTCATGATTCAAGATTCAAAGGATGGACAACAAGCTTGGAAATATTTAGCAATATGAAGAGCATTGTAAAAAAAGAAAAAGCACCAAACATTCATGATTTTAGAGGAACAAAAACTTGAGAAAACTGATGAATGATTACAGAAAGATGCTAATTTTTTCTTTTTCTTCTGGATTTTGATATTAATTCTGACCGTTTCATTTTCTGGACCAAATTTTATGCAGCTTGTGAGTTTTTGTATCTGAAATCTCACAGCTATGACAAAATGCCTATTTTCATGACACAACAAAAACAATTTTGCCATGTAAATTGTAAATTATACCAACTGGATTCTCGCGTCTCGAGTCTTGAAACTTGAGAGTGTAAAACAAAACAAAGCACAAAATGTTTTGCAAAATGCTAAATTATTCAAGTGTAGTAAAAAGAAACATTTATTCCATAATTTGAATTTCAGCACAGTTGTGTCAGAGTATTTGCAATTTACAATTTACACGAGTTGAGGTTTTAAGCTAAAACTCTAGTTAAATCCACACATTCTTTTTTAACATGTGTTCATAATTCATAATGCTGCGAAAAGGAAAAAGGTTCACACACACTCAAAGCCTGAATACTAAGTACTAAATACACACTCTAGACTCTGGTTTAAACACTTGAGACTCGAGTTACGCGACGGATGATGCATAATATTTCACATTACATAACTTGAGTATAGACTCATACGTAACAGATAATTATTGAACATGTAATACTCTTATATTATATATTATGCACTTGTACATGATAAATGGACAATGGACAGAAAAAGTCCAAGGCCAATTTTTTTCTGTTGCTACTCTCCGCTTTCAGCTTTCCGCTTCCAAATTCATGTGTTCATCATTCACAATTCTCACAATTTATCTTTGACTTTAGGATTCTTTCTGATTCTATTTCTAATGCTGACGGAGAGCAGAATAAATAAGTCACATTCATAATTCTAAATTCATTTAGTTTAGATTTGTGTCTTCATAATTCATAATTCATGATGGAGCTACTCACAGCTCTTTTCAGCATTTTGGCTCTCCTCGTAACACTCTTTTATTTCCTCACACCAAAACGACTTAAAAATTTCCCGCCTGGTAAATAAAAAATAAAAAGCTATACACAAACAAAATATCAATAATTTACAATTAAAACGACTTTTAACTTTTATTTTTGTGGTATATTATTTTCAGGACCCCGGAGGATTCCAATTTTCGGAAATGCATTTTCACTCGGCGTCCAAGGGCACAAGCGAGCATTGGAAGTGGCCAAAGTCTATGGAAATATTATCGGTCTCTACAGCGGTGGCCGGAAGTAAGAAAAGTTGCAACAATTGACATTTGACATTCCAGATTCCTTTTCTTTTTTATCTCAAAAATTATGGGGAAAAGTCACTACATATTTTTCATGTGTAATTGAATTTTCAGAGTCGTGTACATAAATAAAGCAGAGGACATTCGGGAAGCTCTAAATAAAATGGAATTCTCATCCAGAACCGGATACAATCCACTTTTGGATCAAAACTCAAAGGATGTGAATGCAGGATTGGTCATGAGCTATGAAGGTTTTTGGCAGGAGCATCGACGATTTACTCTCAGGTATTAAGAAAATTTAAGAAATAGTTATAAGTATAAAATGTTCCCGGTTTTAATTTACAGTTATGAATTTTTGTAAATTGTAGGACTCTGCGAGATTTTGGATTTGGGAAGCGCTCACTGGAAGGGATTATTCAAGAGGAAGTTGAAGGGCTGATGGAAGAACTGAAAAAGATGGAGGGGAAAGGAGAACCATTTTCAACTCAAACCATTTTTAATATTGCCGCTTTCAACGTCATTTGGTCGATTGTGGCTGGAGAAAGATTCCCACTGGATGATCCGAAACTCAAGGAACTCATCAATCTCCTCAACGAGTAAATAAAAAATAAAAAATATCCACCATAAAAATGAGTAAATGAAATGACATTTGATATTTGACGGTTGGGATTTGTACAGTTTTTTTCAGACGAGTTTCGATGGGATTCGATTTTTGTCCTTCATTTTCCCAAACATGGTTTATTTCCGAAACAGATTCCCATTTTTATTCAATAACAAACGAGAGGTTTTCCGAGAAAAGGTGTTTGACTTTTTCCGAAAAACAATAAAAGAGCATAGACAAACAAGGGAAGACGGAGCGCCAGCAAGGGATTTCATAGACTCTTACATGGACGAAGTACAGAAAAATGAGGGGAATGAGTCCAGCAGTTTTCATGCAAAGCCGGAGGAGAATGACTACAAACTAATTGTTACTCTTTTTGATCTCTTTGTGGCCGGTAAAGAATACAGACATTTCATCCATTTGTACACCTTTCACAAAACAAAAAGAAGGCTTAATTTGTAATTTGTATTGAATATCATGCTAATTTATGATTTAAAACAGGCGGAGAAACCACATCCACAACTTTGACGTGAGTAATAATATTAAATATTATGCACTAGAACCATTTTTGTATCCAAGAAATACAATGGGAAAAAATGGTGTGATTATTAATGAACTTTTAATTTGTAGATGGTCCTTTTTCCTGTTGGCACTTCATCCGGAAGTACAGGAAAAAATGTACAAGGAAATTGTGGAAGCTGGAGCCTCCAGTCGAGCTGTAGCACTTTCAGACAGACAAAAGTAAATTATAAAAATTAATCATCCTTAGGAAAAAACTTGTATAAATGAACATGTGTTGTAAAATTGGTTGGATGTTGGATGATTTCAGTATGGTGTACACGGAAGCCGTCATGTCGGAGATATTTCGCGTTGGAACTCTTGTACGTCAAATGTCAAAGCCTTTTCAAATTTGATGAAAGATGAAACATAAAAAGTTGTTTAATTTATGTTGAGTGTATTTTTGCTCTGGTTTTTCTGTAGACTCCGATTGCAATTCCACACGGAACCTCTGAAGACACTTGGTTCAAAGGGTTTTTAATCCCAAAGGAAACTGTTATTGTGGTCAATATTTATGGAGCTCATTACGACAAAGAAGCTTGGGGCGATCCTGAGGTACAAACAGTAAACAGATAAATTTCGTGTCATGATATATATCATTAATCAGTAATAATGAAAGGATATTCATTGTTCATTCAGGTTTTCAGACCAGAACGATTTATCACCGGTGAAGGGAAATCCATGAAATACGTCAAAAACAACAATCTTATGGCCTTTAGTGTGGGCAAAAGGGAATGTCTTGGAATGACTTTGGCCAAAGATGAATTCTTCCTCTTCCTAACAAATTCCATACGAAATTTCAAGATTAGAATGCCTGATGATGAGCCACCTCACACCTTTAACAGCCGGCCTGGGTTAGTCAATAGCTTATTTTTCAATTAACAAAAATACATTGTCTGAAGCTTTGATTTGATTGAGTATCTTAAAACACTATCATCATCATCATCATAATATAAATAATATTGTGTTTCCGTTTTCCAGGTTAGTCAATACGCCCGAGCCTCACAAAATAATACTCAAGTCTAGAGTCTAGAGAAAAAAACATCACACGCGTTTTATTTTGTCTCTATTTTCTATGAAAATGGGAATTTTAAGCATTACACAATAAAATTTGATAATGGAAGTTTCTATCGATAATTTACTGAAATTGTAAATTTCTGACTGACTGTTCTTGTTCATATGATTTTAGCTGAAGTAAATAAATTTAAAAAAAAACACATGGGAGACAAAAGAAAACATTGAGAATTTTTAATAGCACTTTTATTATGCTACATTTCCTCTCTTTCCTGCACTGCTCTAAATTCTAATGCTGTACATTTTATATTTTAATTGTGCACAGTTTTAGGGCACTCTTTCGTGCTGTGTCGATTTTAGATTTAGGCTCTGCATGAAAATTTCTATCCTTTTGCACAAACTGCCAAAAGCCTGAAAAAAATGGGAGTAAAAGAGAATCCAATTGAGGACATTATTATTTCGCAACATGAGAGCAATAAAATTCCAGTGCAAAAAACTTTTAGAGAATTGTGGAAATTCAGTCAAATTCTTGAGTCGTCCCCACTAGAAAAACAAGTGTCAAATTCAGCCTGTTTATTTCTCGAGTCTCATGGATTCATCCCATTTAAACAGAGTAAATTCATCTCCTCCTTTTCTGCCATCAAGTACAGTCAAACTCTGGACCAACAACGACTTTTCAATCTCACCATTTTCTGGAGTCTCCAGTTTTACATGGACAGTTTCCATGGAGCCCAAATCCTAATGGGAGAATTGAAATCAACGACAAAAAAAGACAAGAAAATAAGGAAAATCCTCGAGTTGAATGAGCAAGTTGTCAATTATTACAAATCCGTGTTGAAGGATTCTCAACTGAAGCCTACTTTTAATTTGACCCCGAGGAAACCTCGATTTAATTCCATTTTTGACATTTTAGACCCTTTTTTAAATGACATTAAGAAAGCTTGTCCATTGGAATATTCTCGACAAATTGTAGAACAAGTCATTTATTTACATGAGGAATTTTCTAGAGATTTGAACCAACAAAATGAAACAGAGAAAAAGAAGAAGGAGAATGAAAATAATAATAGAGAGTTGTTGAGTTTGGAGTTGATTGAATATTCAATAAATTGTTTCATTCCCTATGAATTCCTTTCACCTTTCACCCTTAAACTTTTGCAAAACACAAAGAAATTGGCCGTTGACATTGGAAACGAAATTGACCACATTTTTTCTTTTTCCTGTGCCCTGGAAATTTCACAAGATTATTTACAAAAAGAGGATGAAAATCCTCTAATATCAAAAAATGAAACCATTTTATGGAAAATTGAACAAGTAGAACAAAAATTTCAAGTATATTTAACGTCCAGTGAAAAATTGAGAGAAACTGGAGAGATTTCAATGGAATATTTAGATAGCCTGGATAATTTTGTAAGGAGTTTTCTCTGCTGGAAAATTAATGGACCGCATCGAATAAAAAACTATAAATCAATTTTAAACATTTATGAGTAAAAAATACAAAACTCTGCGTCTACAAAGAAAATTAAAAAAAAAATACGTGTTTAAAATTTAGGGATTAGGATAGAAATTTTTAAAATACGTTAATGTCTCTTTTTTACTAAAATATTACATAGAAAACAAATAATGAGTAAAAAAATATTAACAGCTCCTTTGAATATAAAATGAAAATACATTTTACATTTTATTATTTACCATAATATTTTACATGGTATTTCAACACTATTTTTTCGCACAGTTTACAATCATAATAATAATATTATATTATGTTATGTACAAAAATTCATTAAAAATACAAATCAAGTTCCTTTGTACGTGGAGTATCCGAATGGAGAGAGGAGCAAAGGAACGTGATAATGTTCCGATGGGTCACAGATGGAAAACACAACGTCCACATACGGGTAAAATGCATGAACATTCTGCGTATCAAAATAGGCTTTTGTGTCAAAATATAATTTATAAGTTCCTTTTGTAAAATCATCTGATTTGATCAAATCTGCAACACGTCCATCCTCATTTGTAATCCTACATGAGAAAAATAAAAATAATATATTATCATATTTATTTTTTACTTATGTAAAATGCTTGCACAAAAAATATCAACAATTCCCAAGAGGATAAATTTTTTGATTTTTTTTTCTGACTTACGATTCATTCACTAGAACAAAATTATTGAGTTTATTCATTTTGTACAAGCTGATATGAACATTTGCAGCTGCTTTTCCTCGAGAAGTGTCCAAAATGTGAGTTGATAGTGGATGCGGATTAGGCTGCAATAAAAGAAAAGACAAAATACACGTGTAAATTAGTACCAAGAAAAAACAATTATTCATTATTACACACAAAAAGTAGAACTGAGAGACATGATTAAAGAAAAAGATGACACCTTTTGACTACTGACAATTGAACTATGAAATGTGATTAAAATTAAAAAAGTAAAATAGTGAAAAGGACCCATTTTTAAAAATTCTAAAGTGTAGGAGCAATTATTGTCGTTGGAAATTGAGGTATTTTAAATCTAACCAACTAAATAAATAAATAATAAATACACACCCGCATCCTGTGCTTGCTTTTAGAATGAAAGACAATAGTAAATAAAAAAAAAGAAGCATAAAATAATAATTTATATCTTTCAAATTCTACTTTGACAATAAACAATAAAATATGTTAAAATTCTTTACGTAAGCTCGTGAATAATCCTATTATTAACTTTTTTTTAATGACAAAGTGTGGAATATCATCAATCATGTCTCGTGTTGATTCATTGTCAGTCTTAAAACAATACTCAATTTACATAAAGGAAATGTGTTACATATTAGCATAATATATTATATAAGTAAATTATTAAAGATATTGCATTTTGTTTTGTTTTACCTTTGTAATTTTGAATTCCAAAAAGCTTTTTTCTTCTGTTTTATATTTATTATATATCATAATTTAAATATTCACTGTAGTTCATTAAATATTAGAATATTTAGATGTTGATGTTTTTTTTTAAATATTTTTACAAGTAAATGTAAATAAAAAAAGCACTAGTATGTAAAAAAAATTACTCAATTCATGAGGAGGAACACATATTTTAAATTTTAACTTTTAATTAATTAGTATTGTCATCTTCTTCTTCATTACTATCATCATCATCATTATTATTGGAACTCTGTCCCTTTTCTCTCCATCTCAACCAGCTTGACACTTGAGCATGTTTGATACCCAAAGTGGAAACGAACATTTTACGACAGACGACTTTCCTTTCAAATTGACGATATGGAAGATGATAGACGTAGGTGTGTTGTTTCTGGCAATTGACCGTATTTTTCCTCCTTAATACAATGGGTTTTGAGTCAATGAGGGCGAGAACCCACTCCCTCTTCTCATTCCAATTCATCGTCTTCCAAAGGGTATAAAATAATCTCTGTCGCTCACTCTCCTTGAACTCGGAACATTTTTTAACCTTTGACTTGAGACAAAATTGAGACTCACATCTTGGACCAATTCTCCTCCCGGATCTTTTAATCTCCACTTTTTCCTTTTCTCCATCCTTGGTCACAATATTACGAGTGACCACGTAATCCTCTCCAGACTGTCTCTTCAATTTTTGTTTGTTCTTTTCCCACTCATCTGGATTACATGGTCTCTTTTTGAATCGACGTGGAGGTTCAACTGTACTATTGTCATTATTATTACTACTGTTGTCCACATTTGGTATCGGATCCATTGATATTGATAATGGAAGTGGAGTTATTGACGATGAAGAACAGGAGGATTCATATGATTGGAAGTTGTTTGGTGTGTAAGACTGTGCTTGACTATTATTATGATATCCATTTCCATCTGTTTGTGGTTCTTCTTTTATTTCTACAATTGGAAAAACCTCTTGTTCTTCTTCTTCCTCATCCTCCTCACTTTCTTCTGCAGGTTGAGAATTTAAAAAGGAATTTAAAACATTTAAATCTGAAGCAAAATCACTTTTTGTATTTTTCAGCTTTTTGACTTTTCTTGGTTTGTATCCTGAAATTTTAAGTAGATTTACACATATAAAAGCATTTACCTTTTAAAAAAATAATGTATTTGGTTTGTTTATGTAAATGAATAATATTGTATGATGTACTCACCTTTGACAATAATTTTCTTCAACCTTTTAATTCCATTTTCTTGTTCTTCATTGTTATTCTTTTGACCACTTAGGAAATGATGGACGATTGTTGATGAGACTAGAGCTGACAATTTTTCAAGTTCATTATGAAGAGAGATGATTTTTTCTAGTGTTTTGTGACATTTTTCTGGACAAAATGTTAAATATCGAGAATAATAATTGTTGTATTCCACAAGATGCTCAACTTCCTCCTCTGGCACATTTACATGTTTACACAATATCCTCCAATTGCTAACTTCTTGCTCTCTTGTGACAGTTTTACTCGTGTCCACATTAAAGATTGTATTACATACAAAACATTTTCGTGTCAAAGGTTCTTGTCCTAGTTGTGGTTGTTTTTCCATGTTGATTATAGATTTAACTACACAATATGAATTTTGTAATTATTAATTATTATTGTTTGCAGAAATCACGACTTACATGAAAACTGTGACAAACCGATGTAAAATTTTTAACAATCACACAAGTTAAAAGTAAACTATATTCTACATATAATATATTCAGTCTGCTATTTAATTTATTACACTTTTAGTTTAGGACTCATCTAAAATTATAATTAAAAATTGAACAGAAATCGGATTTTTTTCATGCTCAATGCTCAATTTTCAATTTCCAGTTGAAATTCCCACACATTGTCATTTTCAAGGATCGGTGAAAATAAAAATAGGGTAGGGATGGGTAAAAAATAAATAAATAACTCATTTTTCTAGAAAATAAAAATGATGTGCAACGGATGTTGAATTATTTCCAGGATCACCAAATACTTTTTTACTTGCGATTTGGATTTCTCCATGAGCTAGAAAATTGGCAATTCTCTGGGCACTCGGCCAATGTAAAAAAGGTTGACCAACGTATTTGTAGAGAAATCGCCCGGATCTTGTTTGCCATTTAGCCCTTTTTCTCAAATTCCTTGCAGGGACATCCAATAAATCTTCTAGGAGTTGAACCAAAAGGAAATCAGGTGGAAATGCGGGTATTATAAATTTCATAGCCTAAAAATAAAAAACCGAAACAAAATATTATGATAATTTTCTAAATTTTTGTAGAATATAAAATTGATTTGGATTTTGGAAATAATTACCATTAAGAGTGCTTCGACCATGACTCTAGCTTCAAAGTCCATTTGAAATAAGGACGGAATCATAAATTGTTCAAAAATCTCCCTGGATTTCTCCAAACAATTTTTCCATCCATCTGAAGTCTCCACATTTTTACAAATAATGAAATTTTCGTCCATGCCCAGTCCATAACTTATGACAGACCACAAATGAGCAAAGGATTTAAGTTCCTCCGTGCTCCATCGAGGAATACCAATTTTGGCAGGGAAGAGAATCGGGACACTCACAAAACTCCATTGGGTCAAGGTCATCAAAAAGGAATTGAACAGATATTTCGGTCGACGAGTCCCATTGAATTCAAAATCCTTTTTCCTTGACCAAACTGTACGATTGTAAGGGGAATTTTGGAGGTCTCTATCAAAAGCCTCCCACATTTCTTCATCTACATCTCCTTCCCTTTTTATTTTTTCCTGGGTGATGACGGGCTTTGAAAAATCCACATTGTCCAAACTCTCCCACCAATGACTCACGCCCTTGTGAATTCTCCTTACGTTTCGAATACTTGTGAGCCACTGCTCACTCAAAAGGTCACTCGTGTACCAAAGTCGGACTTGAAGTCCCGTGGCAACGTACCTTTTGAAAGCTCGTTGAGGGTCATTTGACCTGTGGGTACTATACAAAACTTTTCGCATCTGCTCTTGTGGAATGAGCAACAGGAGAGAAAGAACGTGAGCATTCGCAATTTGAGGGAAATTTTTTTTAGCAAAAGACTGCCCAAAAGTTGCCCTCGAGTAGTTGAACCAACATGGAAAAAATGTTGTGTCCGGAATTTCAGAATCACCATAGAGATCAGAACCACGGAATAAAAAACTCGGTTTTTGTAAGTCCTTTTCGTTGGCATTTTCTTCTTGATTTTTTGAACTTGAGCACTGAAACTGAGATTGGCTATTTGTAAAACAAACGAGTAGTAAAACTAATGCTAAAACTAAAGGGAAAATGCAACCTTTTTTCATGATTTTTAAACAAAGGATTGGTAATATTTAAATTAATTTGAGGTGCGTGTGCAATGTTATATTATTACAGTACAAGCTTTACAAATTTGGTTACTGCCTTCAGTGCACAGTCCTCATACAAACTGCTAAAAATGTTTAGTATTGCTTCTTAGATAAATAACAGGATTATAGAAATAAAGCAGATTTTCTAATTTGCTGCCCATTCCATTTCATCCAGTCTCAATATTAAAATGTTGAGGCAGCAGTGAATGAGGTAACTGAATAAATTACAGGTTGTCGTGAGCAGTAGAAGCAAAAAAAACCTCGTTATGCAACAACTCGTTTTC
This sequence comes from Sminthurinus elegans, assembly GCA_034698325.1. NCBI lineage: Eukaryota > Metazoa > Arthropoda > Collembola > Symphypleona > Katiannidae > Sminthurinus > Sminthurinus elegans. Next base: position 1,252 of record JAQGBI010000938.1, on the reverse strand, counting down.
CATTTTACATGCATGCCAAATGCCAATTCCTGGACCTGGAAATCCAGTCTCACATTCATTTAAATGGCTTAGCTCTGCAGTCTGGCGAGTCATATTTAATGAGTTGGAGCTAAATTGAATCTTGATACAGTTTGTACATTTTACATGAAACTATATATTGTAATAATCATGAGGTGCAAGTTTACTTAAGTGTACACACTGCACGTGTACAATATTTTATTACAAAACTAAAGAAAGGAAGAATTTTTACCAAACTATAAATTAAGTAGGGAAAAAATACAAATTCTACAGCGTAATTTCATACTCCATGAAAGACCGCAGCTCAGTAGTTTTTCTCATGCATTTACACATAATACTCTGTAAATTGATGAGAATTTAAAATATGATCGTCTCTCTCTTCACAAGGTTCAAAATGTATCCATGGAGATTCACATTAACGTAATACAAAAATCCTATTGCCTAGGATACATATTATATATGAGCTTTATGAGAAGACATTTAGATTTTTTGAGAAATAAGGGATAAATAAACTATAGGATGATTTGTTTTGAGTGTTTGAGAAAGTTCTTTACATGAATAAGTATATGTAAAAATGAAACGGGAGAAGCAATAATGAAAAAGAAAAAGTGGAAAATGAACTAGCATCAGAAAAGACATAATAATATCATAATATCCACATCAGAACTAAAAATGCTACATGCTGAAGCTATAGTCATAAGTATAGGTTATAATATATGGTCAATTTTAAAAAGCATGTTTTGTTTTAATTTGGATGCGTAAATTATAAAGTATGAGCCAAAACATAAATAAAGAACAGATCATTTTCGGTTTATTAACGGCTGATTTTAGCTATAAACTAAATGAGTAAGTAATAAAAATGAATGTGTGTGTAAGTGTGTAAGTAAAAGGAGTAAAAAAAGTGAAGGGAATGAGGGGTAAAGCGAGACATGGACAAAGCACAAAGAGAGTGGATGAGGTTTGGATTGCTGTGAGGTCGGCATTGGTTGAGTGTGTGTATATAAAAGCAGTTTGTTCCCTTCCCTCTTGATCATTCGTTCTCTGTGTTTGGCTGTGCACATTCAATTTCACTCTCTCTCAAAACTCAAAATTCGGGTTGAAAAATGACGGGTCGTGGTAAAGGAGGAAAAGGATTGGGAAAAGGAGGAGCAAAACGTCATCGTAAAGTTCTGCGGGATAACATCCAAGGTATCACAAAACCCGCCATCCGTCGTCTGGCTCGTCGTGGAGGTGT
>JAQGBI010000937.1:0-12029 GCA_034698325.1 Sminthurinus elegans | reverse complement strand
TAAATAAATAAATACCGTAATAATAATAATTCATACGTAGCAGTTTTCACTTTTTCGCCCTGTAGTTGTCTTATTAGTTCAAGACCTGTTGTATCTATAGTTTCTTTAACGCTTTTACTGTATAAAAGATAGATTATATTATAACTCATATATCATCATAAAATACATTATTATTGCTACTACGGTAAAAAAAAACTGCATATTATGACGTATTTTAAATACGTTGATATTCTGAACAAAAACAACCACCCACGCATATATACATAACGTATAATACATCTTTAGAAGAACAAGAAGCAACAGGTGATTGCATGAATATAATATATTCCGTATTCATCTATATCGGCTTCTATAATATTAGTATTATACAAAATTATAACCTTTTTGAAAGAAAGATAAAACAACAGAGAAAGGAATGTATAATATATTACACAATAATAATAGTAATAGTATCGACTATCTCGCATTCTTCTATTTTATAGTTTTGTTATCTTTTTAGAATAACAGGGAGACAAACAAAAAAAAAACAAAGTACACAAAGTACAGTACTTTTCAGCATTTGTATATTATGTACTCAATTTTTTTTTAAAACTTCCTATACGACATTCATTTAACAACATTAATATGGATCCTGTGTACTTGGAAAGGAACTGAAACGTTTATATCATGATGATGATGATGATGACATAATCTCTAGATGAATAGCGAAAAGTGATATATGTATGCATTTTGTTATACTTCTTTACTCTTGATAGTCTTGATGGTTGCAAATGTAAATCATTTTGTATCAAAAAAAAACAGTATAAACTTTGTCTCAGTGTACATAATATTACTGTAGATTTTGTAGTAGTATAATATTATGTTGTATAGACGTCACTCAAACACAAGATTTACTAAGAAAAAGGGAGTTTGTCTTAACATGAAATCATCACATTTCTAATTTCTATAGATTGGGTAAATACTAAATACTCACTCGCATACACAAACACGTATTGTTCTTGAGGTACTTGTTTACCTTCTTGATTTTTTTTTGTTTTACTGTTTGTGCTATTGCGGTTCTTTTTCTTTGATACTTTGAAAAATTAGTGGATATTATTATTATGCATAATAATATACTGGAAGATTATATTATACGTACTTTAGATTATTGTTCTTTTGAAAAATTCGGTTCTTTTTGTATTCTTATTCAGGATTGTATACAGTCATATATACATGTTGCATCGAATAAAATTTTCCATTTGATCCATATTATAAGAACCTTATTTTTAGTGTTATTATTATTACTATATGAGGTATTACTATTCGTAATGGATAAAGGATTATCTAGTCGCATGTCAATAGGGATAGAAATACATTTATATAATATGTATATAAAAATCCAATGACATGCCGGGAAGTAATAGTAGTCATACAATCTCACATCAAATATCCAACGAGTTGTCGACGACCGACAGACGACAAATATGCATGTTAGTTGATTGAGTTTTAACGTTTTCTTGATGAGTTTAAACTTGATGAGGGGAAAAAAAAGTCTACTTACCTTTTTTTCACAATTTCAAGAAATACCAATATCAATCAGTGTATAATATATTATAAGTATTATGGTATAGAAAAATAGCTCTAAATAAACTCTATATGTAAACTGGAAAGTACAATGAGTTCAGTATTCACACTTCCTAGAAAATTAGAAGCATAATATAGGGAACTGTCTTACTACAGTATTATTAATATAAAACTCGCTGTCGTTGAATAACATTCATTTTCTATCTTATTTTTCGTGGAAGGGTTATAAATCTTTTTATTGTAGACATGTCACACATTTTTTACGTGTATATGTATATACAAAAATAGCTATAGTTATACAGCTAAGATAGTCTAAATAAGTCTAAGGAAGTCCGGACTGACCTATCCTAAGCGGAAATTTCTAGTATTTTTATAGTCTTAGTATAACATAATATTATTTGAAACTCATTTCAATCTAAAATTATACACTACATATTATATTTATTATAAAAGGCACACATGTATATACAATAAGAAAAATTGTCTCTAGTGTTAATGTAAAAAGTATTCAAAAAGAATCAAAAGTATAGTAATAGGAATAACCGATAAGGAAACGTACTTATTTTAAAAGGTCTGAGTGCGCTTGGGTAAAGAAGAAGGGGTTTGTGTGTGAACTTATATGATTATAGAAAAACTTACTAATATCATAATATACACCATATACTAAATACTAATAATAAGTATAACAAATTTTAGTTTCGTAGTATAATCGAAGTAATATGTATTATAGTAGATTTATACTATTTAGTGGTGGAAACAAAGACAAATAATAATGATGACTCAGACTCAGGCTCAGGTAGTTTATAAACCTTAGTATTATAATAGTAGCAATAGTTTTTAACTTTACATATTTTAACCCTTGGTATTTTTTTAAAAAATATCTGAATCTAACAAGTATGTATATACATACCTTATATAGAAAAATAAAAAATCGTAGACATAGTTGTCGAGACAAAACGGTTACCGAGTGATCAACCCTGTCTTCTTTTGTTGAGACAAAAAATTATGTATAATATCAGTACTTTTACAAAAAATGCACCCTCATATCACATGTATAGATACGCACTTGACATTAACATTCATTAAATAGTTGACCCTTTGGACAGGAAAAATTTTGTAATTTATCCTAGTATTTTTTTATCACTACAAAAATATTTTGAAAAGTAGTAATGTACAAAAATTTATTTATTTTTTTGTGCTATACATAAAATACGAAATACCTATTAGCTTCTATGTTATGCATGGAATTTGCATTTTGTTTAGTTATTTTGAAATACATTTGTGAATGTCATTTGGTGAACATGCATTAGCTACCAGTAAAGGTTCAGTGATCTATATTGTTAAAAAAAAACCTAGTACCGTTCATGTACAAATATCATAATTTAGTATCACTCTCATATGTTGTAATGTTTTTTTTTTTTTGCTTTCGTGACAATAATATTTTTCAATTAGTTTACAAGCTCTTGTATATTGAATATATTGAAGTTTATATACTAAGTAAGTACTTCATGACGTTTATTCATGATCTGTTGAACCGTAAATTAGAAATATTTTAAGAATCCCCAGAATCTCTCATTCCTCATTCTTACCATGTATGCATTGTGTGTGTGCGTTCATGTACATTAGCTATGCATGAAATTGAGATAAAAAGGAGATAATGAATTACAATATAATAATAATAATATACACTACCATAAAGAAATCAAGCTCATGGTTAAGAGTACTCTTGATGACACGTAATTTAATACTTGAATGCAATCATCATCTACTCATAATCATACAGATATATTATATTATAATATATTATAACGTTGATAATTTATCTTCATAGTATAGTTGATGATAGGAAGAAAAAAGAAAGATACCTATTTCCTATTACGCAAAAATTCATTCATTTCCAATACATCTATATATTTTATATCAAAAAGATGTAAAGTGTAGATTATAAAACATAAAACACGGACTAAATACGTAAATTTTAAAAACAAGTGTGTTTTTTTTCTCTTCCTGATCAGTTTGTCATATATTGTACCTAAATATTGTGTAGCATTTAGTTAAACAATAATAACTATTACATAAATGTTCTAATCAGTTGTTCTACATTGGTACATTATTCATTTTTGTTATGTAGTTCAAAAATGTGAATAATAATTGTAGCAGTAATGATACATCATCATGATTTTATAGGTTAGTACAATGAGTGTAAGCTCATGGTCATCGATTCAACTTGTCAGACAAGACGGCACACAAAGTATAGGAATCATCATTGTAATACATAATAACTCCAGGTACTCATGTACAAGCACACATATACTAGGATGGAAACGGTTAACTCTTTGGAATTTTCATTTTACTACTAATATATTTCTATCTCTATCACTTCTTTTTCGACTGTTTGTACATTTTGTACGGTGATGAATCCACACAAAAATATGCAGATAGCATGTGCAAGATATAAGATATAAGACGTATTATAATAATAATAATACTATACAGTCACCATGTGTTGTTCATCATCATTAATACGGAGAAATGTTAAATTTTTACAACGTAGTACCTTGAACGTGACACAGAGTTTTGCTTTCGTGCCATTTTACTCACACGAAACGACATGAAAAGAATGCATGTATAATCATAATAATAATATAAGAATGGGAGGGTTATAGGGAGGTTCTTTCTGAGCAAGATCATATCTAGCAAATCCTTCCCAGTGTTTTAACTTGAGCGCTCAGCCTATCGTGAGCTATAGAGCAGTTTTATATTTAAGAGCGAGAGAGAGAAGGAGAACTACAGCACGAAAGAAAAACAAGACTTCTTTTTTTTTCTTCATCTTATTCATTCTCTCTCCCATCTTCATCCTTTCTGTCTCTTTTAAAAAATGCTAATACGCTTGTATGCTGTATTAAAACACTTTTCAAACATAACCATGCATGCATATACATGTTATACATATATTATTATGGTAATACACAAAATTTCAATGTGTATTTTGCATTTTCGTCTATGTATATAGTATATACATATGTCTGTGGAGGAAATGCCCAAATTTGTAACATGGACTGATGTATAATAATATTTCATTCATGTGTATACTGTATATCTAATTGATAACGGTTTAAAAATCAGCGGAAGTTAAATATACAATGTATGTATTTACCATTATCATAATATGACATGACATAATATTATTATTATTATACTGAGTAAACATGCACATCCTCATTCAAGCTCACAAACTTACATACTACTCACTACAATACGTGTATACATACAAACTTATCTACCATCAGGTGAGTCTGTTTTTGTACACACTTATTAACATGACAAACTAGTGAACGAAATTTGCAGAGTAACGTGTATACTACTCAAAGTATTGGATTTCATTTTCATTTACCCATACGTGTATTTGTGGAGGCCATGGTTCATTTACACATCTTGTATACAATTTACACTTTTGTAGTTTTTTTTAAAACAAATGCTAATAAGACACCATTTTCTATCAGTTATTTTTACAGATTACATATTATCTTTTTAGCTGTTGATATTTTTATGGATAAGGTAAAAATAACAAAGTGTTATTTTTATCATAACGCCGACACCACCTTTTGTAAATTTTATTTTCCAGTACTGTTACTAATGATGAATAAGCATGAAAAAGGAATAAATAGTCTCACAAAATACCATATATACTTGAGTCTTCCTTCCTGTCAATTGAAATTGTATTTTAAGGATTTTAACGACGGGTTACATTGTAATTCCTTTCTTTTTATTCATCATGTTGGTCTTCATATTTCATCCGCTACTACCTTATTTAGAATCAAAATCTTAAGAATCCTCAAGAACCTAAATATTCCTTCATTTTCCAAAATCTTAAGGAAAACCTATATATATATTCAAGATGAGAAAGAGCAATAAGATTCTATCTATATAGGTACCCTTTTCAATTAGAAGATCCTGAAAGAAAAAGGTTCTACTTTTTAACTGTGTATCGGGTTATAGTTTTGTGTAGTTAGTCCGGAAATATATAAATATATTATAAATACATATTGTGTGTATAGGTATGTAGATGAACCAATCAAACTCATATAGTATAGTAAAACTAAGAACATCTGCGAGGATGAAGGCAGGTATACATACAGACGTATCATAATATTTACTTTTATAAACATTAAAAAATATTGTGTTTCCTTCCTGGGTCTCTCTCTCTTTACTTTTTTGTAAAAAGTATTTTTTATTTTTGAAAATGTCAATAGGCAAATAGACGGGAAGTTGTTTTTAGTTTCTTTCATATTTGGTGATAATATTATGTATACATAATATGTTCAAATGTTATTGAATGAGTTATAAGTGGAGAGCGAGATAGATTATTATTTGTTTCTATTCTAGGGATTGCGTGGGAACATTGTACAAAACTGTAAAGTGTACAGTACAAATAAAATGTACGACATGTCTCTTTTTTCCATGTATTTACAAATGTACATGTAAGGAATAATCATAATCAAAACTAGAGTTGTACAGCCGTAGCTGTATTAGTAGTAGTAGTAGACATAATATTATAATCAAGAATGGGACAAGAGAAAATGCAAGTTCCTTGTACCAGTTTGTTGCTGTACTTTTCTTCTTTCTCAATAACCATTATTATTATCATACAAGTTGTACATTGTACATACAAATGCACAAATGTATGTTAGCATACACACAAACTCACTCAGACACACAGATGCATTAGCATTTCTGTACATCTTTCTACCTGGACCTGTAATATGAGATTTTCTTTGCAAGAGAGATTCTTAAAGAATCCCGTCTTTCGAGTAGTACAAGTATTATAATATTATGTACACACAGTAGGTAAGGAGATATCAATGGAGAGAGAGAGAGGGACCAAGTCTAAGTAATTTTGATTATGATGATGACGAGGAACAGCGAATAGTATAAAGACAGAAAGAAAGAAAGAGAGAGACAGAGAAACGATTGTTATTCTAGTGGGAGTACGTCATATAACAAAAATGGTAGTAATGAGTATTGTGTAAAGCGAAAAAAAAAAAACTCTTGCATGACCAAGGCCAGGAACGATAGAAGTAGAGAAAAGAAAGAGAGAGAGAATGAGTGAAGAATGATTGCTTGGATGGATATGCAAGGTTGGAACATCTCCTGAGAATAATACCTTCTCTACTTGTTGAGTCTCTGTCTGGAAACAGAAAGGGAATATGATGAGATTTTGCGACAACGAAGTTGTGGCAACCAGCAACAAGTTTTTCTTGTTCATTCTTTTCTTCTTCTTCTTCTTGTGCTTCGTCTTCATCGTCTTGTTCATCTTATTCTCCCTTTCGCCCTAAGTAACGGTCAGGGGTACCCGGTTCACTTCCAACGGGTGCCTCAGGCAATAGAAATACTTGCAACGCATTCAGCCAACCAACCAACAAAACCAACCAACTGAGATTTATCTCCATTTCTTGCGGCGCTTCATTCTCCCTCGTTCTCTCTCTCTCTCTCTTTATCTATGCTTTAACTCTTTCTCAAACTCACTTTTTTTCTTTATCACTCCTGCTCACGTAACTCTTTCCGTATACACTTTCCATCTTCCATTGTATTTTATTATGCATTACACATACATGTAGAATATCACATGTTTTATGAGGTATATATAATAAACCTGATGATATGTACATCATTACTAACAAGTACAAAAGAATGTTGAGTTGTTCTTATATCCATATCTAATATCTATTATCTATACATGTATATATGAGACTCATCCCTTTTTCATTTTTAAAACGAGAAAAAAATATCCATCTCTTTATATAACACACACATGCATTACTTATATCAAGAAGTAGTAATAATATAGAAGAATATAATGTATATACGGGAGAGGAAAAACAAAGTTAACGGAGAGAAACCGAATAATGATACTTTCGATTTTTTAACAGTACTTGTTGTTGTTGTTTAACTCTTTTTGTTTTCACTTTCCCTTATGGACCCTTCAGTCTCTCTCTCTCTCTCTCTCTCTCTCTATGTTTGAAATACATTGTATTCATACAGTATGTAATATATACATAGAGATTATTTACCGTCATTCCTTAAACAGTGTCCTTCAAATTTACTACCTTCTTCTATACTTACCACGTAAACATACATGCATAATAAGTAAGTGGTCTTATGAATGTAATGGAAAATAAAAATATATTCCTTGATTTTTGCTGCTCTTGTTGTTGTTGTTGTTGTTGTTTTTCTGTTCACTTCTTTTCAGTTTAAACCTGTGTATATAGTAGTGGAATATTTAATGAAATACGGTACAACTAATAAAAACAAAATACTACTTTTTCTTCATAGAGACTGGTACCTAATACTGGTACTGGCCCTTTCATATAATTTTAAGTATTAATCCTTAATACTACATATTTTATGTACAGTATTTCATGAGTTTTAATAGGAAGTACATGTAAGTATTATAAAACTTTAGTTTTATTTTATTTTTTTCCTTTTTATTCTCTCTCTCTCTCTTGCCATGAAATCAGAAGGCGTGAAAATCACGAAATGCAAACCTCGAAAGACTCTTCATTTTACAATATAAATATTTTACTAGAAAATTTTATTCAACATTAAAAGTACATAGGAAAAGGCTTTAGAAGCTAGGAATGGAGTCTCATAATTACTGTCCTTCAGGAACAGGAGACAGGAGATTCGTCATTATTTGATTTTGGCTATAGAACAAATCAAATTAATGATAAAAATAGCTATTAGTTCAGTTCAATATGGCTTTGTCCATAACCATATGGAGACACTTGTCACGTATGCATTGAACCATGTCCACCCGAATAAAATGTTCTGTATTAAGTATTTACTGTATATAGAGAAAGAAAGAAAGAGAGAGAGAGAGACTGTCACAGCAGCAAAAAAAAAAGGTTTAAACTATTCCATTCGTTCATGTACCTGCATGAACGACGTGTTTTTTTTTCTGGTTTAAAAAAAGGTATAGTTTAAGGTTCTATATATACAATACACAAGTCCATGGTTAATTGTACGTATAGTTCCATTCCATTTGAAATTTGAGGTTTTTACGACAATATTAAAATACACGGTCAATTTTCACAAGAAAAAGGAATTATTCCTGGTTGTTTCATGTCGTATTTTATACTGTCAATTTTGAAATGGTTTTTTATCTGTAGTTCCATCTTATCGACACGTCTGCATTCTGTACCTGTATAGATAAATATATATATTGTTTATATTATTTAGGAGCTGTCTGTATATAGGAAATATATAGATATAACTTTTAAGTTTATCCTTGATTTACAATATATTTTAGCATTTTATAGTATTGACCAAGTCTCTAAAAAAAGAAGAAGCTGGAACTTCAATATTCATACATAATATAAAATATTGTCCAGTTTTTGAATATTTTTCTCATGAAACAATATAATTTATTTTACAAAAATAGATACTCTCCGGTAGTCTGTTTGCATTGTATTGTTTATAATTATGACCCTCAAAAAAACAAATGATGAGAAATTCAAATGATAAACTCACATTGATATTGAACTTGAGCGAGGACACAAACATGTATTTTATAGAAAAAAAAATCCTAGTATGTTTTTTTTTCTTTTACTGTTTTGCTTAAAGTCTAGAGTCTAGAGAGTAGAGACACATACAGTACAGTACAACATTGAGCATGGGGGCATACCTAAAGTTTCATACCTTTTAGATACTGGACGATGGTGTAGTATTTTTGGTAGTGTTTTAGTAGAATAAAATGTGCGAGTCCCTGAGAAATTTTACTCATATTAAATTCTTGAATGTACTTGTACATGTGAATTTATCTATATATATATATATTTATTTATTTAATAATATATTGTATAGAAGGAATCGTGTACAGATTATTGTTGAATATGGGTTGAAAATATGAAATATTATTGTAATAATATAATGTAAAAGATAGAATATATACATCATCTTCCTTCAGTTCATGTATACATATAAGTATGAATGGACATTTCAGAATGAATATTATCATCATCGTTCGTAAGTATCTAAGCATCATCATAATAGCACAGAATTTACTTTGAAGGAAAAATGGATAACATCCACGAGTATCCTGTACAACTATTATTATTGTTATTATTCTGGAAAATAAGTGTATTGCAACCAAGCCAAGCAAAGTTGTTGTTGTTGTATGATATATATATATATATATGTATATGTGTGTGCGTGTAATATGTATATGAATGGTCTAGAGTAAGTCTTAAGACTAGTAGAAAAAATGTATCATGCATACGGATAAACACACATGCTCACATGTACAGTATTAATACAGGTACACCCATCATCTGTAAACACATATGAAAAGAGTTTAGGGTCTTAGACTGTGGCTGTGAGTACCTACTCTCCCCACTCATCTCATCTTTCGTCTATAGATTGGGTTGGGAGGCAATAAAATTATGCAAACGAGTTTTTTTTTTCATGTCCAAAATCGTAGCGGCCAAGGTTACTCTGCCCGTTTCGACCGCTAGTCGCTTTGTATATGTCAGCTTTTATATCCATGCTGGTGGCAACACTTTAGTGTGGATAAGCTGGAAGACTTGAATCCTGTACTTGTATATTGCTATCAATTAAACTATATTTTAGTTACAAGAAGAACGAGAGGGAGAAGGAAAGAGAGAGCGAGAGAGATTTTGAAGGGACCATCTGGCTCGAGCTGACTCGTCTCTTTTTTCCCTTCATCATCTTCCTCTTCATCTTGGTCTTATTCGAATTCAATCCTTTTCTTATACATTTTTTGCTGCCGAATCTAAGTCAAAACCCTGGCCTATCCTTACATCATTCACCTCTTTCTTTCCTTCTTCTTCTCCTTATTGATGTTATTCTTGTTGTCTTGTGTTTCCTTCATTTTTACCCTTTTTCCGATGATTCCTCTCTCCCACTATGTACCCATCTTCTACTCCTTGAACCAGTCCTAATTTTCTTCTTTTTTTTTCCTGTAAAGATATCACATCTCCTTGTATCTTTATCGACTACTACAGAGATGAAGAGAGAAAATATTTTTTGACTTTGGACATGTCTTTTTTTTGTATATATATATATATAAAGATTGAATTTTCCTTGCTCATTTTCTAGTTTTTAAACAAGATGACTTTTGTGCATTTTTTTAAAAAAAAAACAGAAAAAAAAGGGAGATTGTTACACTCTTTATTATTATATAGTTATCTTATATATGTCGTCTTCACTTTGCCTTCCTTTTTTATTTTACCTTGGCATTGACTGTTTACCCTTTAAGACTGTACAGGTAGGCGAGACCATTTATCATCAGTTTGAAAGAAAGGAGTGTTAGAAGTGGAATAGATAATAGAATATATTCATACTTCATACCTGCAGAAGAACATTGTGTTTTATATTTAGAAAAAAAAAACCTATCCCTCATTACACAACATACAACCAACAATGTATAAATATTACATATGACCGTAGTAGTATTATTATTATAATAATAATCATCATAATAGCGGAGTCTGTGTGTCTCACAGGGATATATCATATGAAAAATAGTATAGATAGCATAGAAAGATGTAAAAGTGAAGAACATTACTAGGATAAGTTATATCAATAAATGAACAGTTTGCATTAGACTTTAGCACATCACTCAACGTTAAGAAAACATTACTATTTCTTTGCACATCTATGCATAAAACATGTATGTATGTGATATTAGATGAACAGTACTATCCATTATGAGCACCTTTGTGATAATATTCTTCATGAGACATTAAGTATTTTACTCTTCAGTTTTCACAGTAGTTAACAAATGGGAATGTATATATGAGGGAGTACTTTTCTGTAGACTACATATATTGTAGAGGTAATGGGATTTCAAATTTGCTCAGTATAATACGGTGATGTCATTGTTGAGAGAAAAAATTCAAGTCTGTCTTGACCTTCAAAATATGACTTTTCTCATTCTTAAGTGTATATGTACACACACAAAAAAAAGAAGCTGTAGAGTATTACTGCAATAAAACTTACAGGTAGGTACTATACAAACTTTTGTTTTTGTTTAGCTTATGATGGATTCTCTCTGTCTCTCTTTCTTTTAGTTCACCGTATTAATTTCATCCCAGTATTATAAATCATAACGTACATTATGATTACAAATTACCCTTTAGATATGTAGAGATTCTCACAATGTAGTTTTGTAAAGGTCTAAACTATAGGCTTTACTTTGTGAAATCTTTCATTAATTTAGGATTTTACCAAGCATGTTGCTAATTTTAAATCATTTGAAAGGTTTGAGCTTATATAAAAAGCTCATGGACCACCCTATACTTATATATATCTGTACATTACAACTTTCTTAGGAAACATTCTTCTTGTATTATCGTCAATCATTGTTAAACTTTTATAGACGGTGCAACATTTATAATGAGACATAAAAAAAGGTAGCAGTGTTGAATCTATACAGTATCATAGAA
>JAQGBI010000936.1:0-12033 GCA_034698325.1 Sminthurinus elegans | reverse complement strand
ATATTCAACTTTCGACGAATTTCAGTGAAGGTTGAGCTGACCTTTTCGAAAAACAAGAGTTGAATTACAACGCTCAAGGCAGTTGAGCCATCAAAAATCAGTACCATTAGTTCAACAAGCATTGAGATTGAAATTGTGAGAGTGTTTTGAAATTGCGGTGGAAATGCCGTGTGAATTAGCTGAACTCTGTTCATGTCGTGCAAATACAAGAGAAAGACAGATATTAGAATAAAGTAAGCTTGAATTAGCAAAGTAAGGGCTACAATTTCTTGAATTTTATAATCAGTTATTGAACTTCTTAAGAAAAATACACGGTTTTTCTTGAATTTGCTGATTTGTAGCTGCGCCGGTTTCCTGTCATCTTCTTCTGCGGGGCTTTCTTCACTGTCATTTAGAGACAAATTACAAAACAGCTGGTTAAAAATTGTGACGAAGATCTCAGGCCCTTGGACAAAAGAAGCGTAGAGAGTAAATAAGGAAATGAGGTCAGCGAGAATCATGGTCAAATGAACAATAAAATTCTCCTTTGAAAATCCGCTTCTTATGAAAGATGAAGAACCTGAAATTGTTTCAACTCCTTCGTGTTTCCTCCACATCAAACTTTGAAACATTCTCACCAGCGAGAAAATGAGATGAGATAGAGAAATGACGAATAAAATTCTCCACATCCGCAGTCGCCATTTCTTTCTCTGTACAGAAATTTCTCCAGTTTTCTCACACACGGAAAGCGGGACTAAATTCAAGGAGGATTGAAATTTAAGTATGATGAAATTGAAATGGAATTCTTCTTTGGACAACATTTTGACACTTTTTTCAGATAAAATATTTTTGGGAAAAAAAGGAAAATGTACAATGTGGTTTGTTGAGCAGCAAACAACCAAAAATGATGAAATAACTAACTGCGGAGAAAGCTCAAGGAAGAAGAGGAAATTTGTGGACAAAGCAGACATTGACTCTGTCAAGTGTAAACTGTAGATTATTTGCGACAATAGGAAAATGAAGAACAAGGCCGACCTCCGTGTCAACATGCACTCATAAAAATTTTGTTTTGCGTTTTGCGGAATGTGTACTTGATGATATAACCAAAACTAGACCGAGTAAATAATAAACAACGCAGAGAAAATAATAGGTTTTGGACTAGGAAATCGCACTAGATTCTGCTTACCAGGAAAAGAGTGGCAAAAACAACAACAACAACAAAGAGAAAGGAACAAAAAACAATAAAAAACAACAAAGGCTACAAAGAGTTGTTTACGCTTTTGCAAAACAGTGTAGCCATCGCATACAAATATACTGAATATGCTGTATAATAAAATGAATACTTGAGATAGGAAAGGGCACTGTCAAATTGAGCTGAACGAGGTTCTGCAACTGAACCAAACAAAAAACAAACATAATGAACAGAATAAACTGAGAAAACGGTCAAATCATTCCCAAAACTTTGAGACTGTCGAGTTTTGTTCGCATTACCTGTCCTCTGTGTTTGTTTCTTTGTTTGCTGTTCCATAATTTTATTCCACCGCTCAAAGCTCAAAGCTCAAAACTCAAAACTCAAAGTCGTCTGACGGGCATCACAAAGAATTGTTGCTAAAAAGTCAGTAGAAAAAACATTTCGACGGTCTATAAATGAAATCTCGTATGTGTAATGCATTATGAATCACAGATACGAGATTTCATTTATAGACCGTCAATTTGATATACGTTCTGAGCTTTCCCTCAAAAAATAAACTCCAAATACTTTCTGAATACGGAGTATATAACATTACATTTCACATTGCAAATCTAAATTCCTATTTGTACTAAAAAAATGGGACAAATCCTGCAACGACGTATGACCAGTTTTGCTTTCTCTTTATTGTGCATGCTACAAATAATACATAATAATATATATATTTATGTACAAAGTATTATTTCATGTTGTTTGCGTTTTCTTCTCAAAACTTTGATGACAAACATAATGCTGTCAGATCCACATATGTATTATTATTATAAGTAGTACAATATACTGATAGAAATGATGCACAACTACTCATATTATAGATTATAGATTATAGATAGAATATAGAATATAATTCGGACAATCAGTCAAGTCTGAATAAAGGCATACATTTTCAGGGAAAATTAGTCAAGGTTCAAAGATTATACTACACACTGCACACGTTGTCTCATCTTTATTATTTATTCATTAAACACAACATGTCATGTCATGCTTTATTGCTCTTTCTTTACTGTCCATCCACATTTTTGTTCCCTTTCTCCGTCCACTTTACACTTATTCTTTACACTCGTATCATCTATGTAGTTACGTACTTACATATCATTATTCAAAATAGAAAACTCTCCTGCTAGGATGTTTGAAGAATAATACTAATTTTTAGAGGCATGAGATTCCCTATTGACATGCCCATGTGAACGTATTATAAAATATTAAATATACATGTATAATCTTGCGATATTTCCTACACACCAAAATCTTCCTAAATTGCTTCAGTATTCAATAGCAATTATTATTGTTATGTGACAGATACATTTTACACAAAATGCAAACGGCACATGATCGCAAGTTTGCTTTTGCTCTCATAATTTCCTGTCCTGTTTACTTTTGTAGCTGTTCAAGAAGAACGAGGACCTAGAAAGTCGAAAAAAGTAATATCATGTTCTAGTAATCCTGTAGAACATCGAGAACATTTCAATTTGAAAAATTCCATTGGATCATCTTCTGCTGCTTCGCCATCTCATGCTGTGTACAAAAAGAATTCCTCTCGGTCCGCTTCATTTTCTCAAGACATTCAATTGTTGGATCGTAAATCAGGAAATGATATTCGATTGGAGAAAAAGAACAAAGTCAAATGTAAGAAAGCACTCTTGCTGAATCCAAAAGAAAATAATGATGAAATTCAACGTAAGAAAAATTAACAAATCTTAAAAATAACGTCTTTAAAATACCCAAGGGAAATCGTCATGTTCACGCTCTGTGTGATTAGTAAAGACACATTTCTTCATATTAATTAATATTTTAGGCAAAATAATACAACTACCACTAAAAATGTCATCGGCAGGTTTTATGGCAAAACAAGATAAGAATGCAAATGGGACTCAGTTTTCTACTGAAAAGTCGACACTACCATCAGAGGAATGGAAAGATCGGCTGCCTGTGTTCAAAACTTTAGGGTTTTCCAGTCATCTGGATGGTGGTAATAATAATTCCAGTTGTAACAGTGCAACTACTTTAAATTGTTCATTGTCCGAATCCTATCCGTCTAACTTCCTTGTTGCATCTAGTCTGGAAAAAAATCAGGACCCTACCCTACCAGGTTTGTCTGCACAAAATATTATAAAAGCATACTAAAAAACTAAATAATAATAATACCGTTCGCATATAACTTTTTACTACTTGTATAATAATAACTTGTGAAGCTTTAAATCTCATTCAGTCCATATGGCAAGTACTGATAAAACTGATAATTGAATGTAACCATTTATTCATGTAGATACTTACTCTTTCCAATGACTTTATTGTTTTACTTTTTTTTTTTTTGAAGCTTTTGAAGGAAATCTTTCACTAAACTTGTTAATTTTAAGTATTCGTCGAGCTCGACTTCATTCGCCGTTTGCCTTTCTTCATAAAACAGTACAAGATCAAATCTTGTCTCAAGTTTGGTTTCAACTATTTGGTCTTAATATATACTGGGGATTTTATTCCACTTCTCCATTTAGCCACCTTCATCTTCACCATCAATTTCATCTTTCTATTAGCAGGTTTGATTGTGATGCATCATGTTTATAAACATATGATAATGATAATGGTGGTTAAAAAAATATGATGGTAATATAAAATAAACCTGTATACACACGGTCTTTTAACACATATCATTTATAATAAATAATAAATATATTTTTTACTTTTCTCTTGCTGTGGAATTTTGTAGACGGTTCATGGATTCAATGTCACAAATTTGGCAGCAATTAAAATTAACACCAATTGAAATTCAGTTTCTAGAAAGTCTCATTTTGCTTCAAAAAGGTAACAAAATACATGTCTTTTTTATGTGAGAGAATGGGCCTGCATGATGATGCGTGATGTGTCAATACTTGACCACTTTAAAAAAAAAACAGCTTAATCAAAAAAAAACTCCTTTGAATTTCAAAATTGTAGATGCAATTTTATCAGGAGATGGGACAAGCTCAAGAGTTTCATTGATTCCACCTTCTTCACTCTACACAGCTATTCAAGAAATTGAATATTTCAACCAAAAGACTTTAATGGCATTCAATTTATTCTTGGGAGATGATTCTCGATTCACAAATGCATTGGCTCTACTTGAATTACTTGGATCATTTCCGTCAAAAACTTTTTTCAGTACTTTTTTGACGCAACCTATAGTTCAGTTCGTGATTGATAATTTCTAGTTTCTAATAATCTGTGAATCATATCATTATAATATTATGTACTTATATACTTTTAGATCTTCTTTTATTGGTAAACATAATAATATATTATATGAAATTACTAGTTAAATCAAATAATTTACATATTATATATGAAGCCTATCAGTATGAAATAGTCTATATATATTATTATGTACTATGTACACTTCAAGTATACTATAAGAAATAAGTATGTACATATTATGTATCATGGGACAATCAAGTTTAGTGAAAAATGGTAAATAATTCATTATGATGGAAAAATACACAAAATATGTACTAATAATAGCGTCACTACCTGTTTTATTAAATTATTTTTATTTATCAATATAGAACACGAACGATATTTTTTGTAGTACATACTTAGTATATATAATATTATACGTTTACGCTATACTTTTCGAATTTCTATAGTATGTCATTTTATCATAAACGCTTTTTGAAAATTTAATTTTTGCAAAATATTTTATCATATTTTGTGTACTAGTAATGTAATATTATTATATATCATAATTTACAATATAATGCATTTTACATTTAAGCCACACTCGAGTAAAATAAATAGAGCTTTATGTAGCGAAAAGATAGATATAATTATTTGTAATAATAATACTTAACACAAGTCATACATATAATATTATGATATCTAGTTATAAATAAAATAATACATTTTTGTCATTTGGTATATATATATATATATTTGGTATAGATCATGGTTGTTTATCAAGTCAAGTATATATTATGTAAAGGTACTTTTACTTACTCAATACATCATGTTATAATGCACAACCCATTCATATTTAAGTCATTATTATTTTACTCTCTGGCTTTAAACAGATAAAATCAGAAATCAAATTTTGTTTTCTTCGTATACAAAAAAAAGGGGAAAAAAGGAAACTTATTGTTCATTCTATTAAAATCTCAGAGTGCAATCTTAGTCAGGTTATTAATAATTAATAGTATCATGTATCATCATTGTTATTATAAATTTTGTGATAAATCACAACATAAAATATATGTATAATAATGTCGTAATATATATATATTGTACTATAATACGATAAAAGGATAATCATAAAATAAAATGAAGAATAAAGTATAAGAATATTATATGTAGCATAATATTTACATGATAATAAATAATCATTATAATAATAATAGAATTATTATTGTTTACACAACACACAAGGTAATAAGGGACGGGGTAAGAATATTGTAAGATTATTACAATTGAAACAAAAAAAATTATACACATATACATATACGCATGTTTAGTGTATAGTTTAGGTAGTAGTAAACGTAACTAATAACTTAATATTTAGTGATAGAATTTTACTTTAAAAAAAAGAAGAGAAGAATCAAACAAAACAAAAAAAAAAAAAATTTGACTATGACTTTGTTTCTATCTTATTACCATCAACATGGATTTTTTTAGGTGGTTTCGGTTCTTCATTTTTACTTTCTGTGTTTTTATTATCATTTACTGTGGTATTAATATTACTACTATTAGAAGAAGATTTTTCTAGTAATAACTGTTGATCACCTTGCTCTTGGTTACCAGCACCATTCGTTTCGTCAATAAACATGGGAACAACTGGATTATTATTCTCTGGAATTATTTCATTAGATTTCTCTTCAGAATTACTATCTTCTTCCATTGGAGCCACTGAACCTTCTTCTTCTCCTCCTCCTCCTCCTTCTTGACATTTTGTATTATTATCTCCTTGAAGTTTTACTTCCAAGTCATTAATACACTTTTGTATACTTTTAATACACTCTCTCCTTGCTTGCCTAATGTCATCTCTCCCCTCCACTTCAACATCATCCAACTGTATCAGTAATCTTGTTAACATTTCATCCAAATATAAATATTCTTTGGTTTTTCCATTAGATCCATCAAATTTATTTACTTTCTCTGCTAATTCTTTGACTTGTTCAGCTACAATACTAATTTTTTGGAGAGGATCTAAGATTGGTTTTTTTGGTGGTTGTGGTTGATGTCCATCATCATTATTACTACTACTACCTCCAGCAGCTGTAGAATTTTCATGACAATTATTTGGTTGTTGTTTTTGCTTTTGTTGTTGACTACGAGTTTGTTGTTGTTTTCCACTTTCAACTTGAATAGGAATTGTCCTAATATTTGTAGATTTTTTACTTTGTCCTCCTCCACATTCTGTCATATTAACATGTGGATTTGGATCAGGAGGGGCAGACTGAGCTCTTTGATTTCTTTGAAGTTCTTTAACCCGTGGCATTTCTGCTGTATTATTTCTTTGTGTACTATAAGATTTTTGGTTACTGTTGCTGCTGCTGCTGTTATCTGCTTGTTGTTGTTGTTGTTGTGGAGGTTGTTTTGAAGATGAAGATGAGGAAGTTGGAGCTGTGGAATCAGCTGTTGAGGGTTTGGGTGAACTTTGTTGATCATCATCTGTACATACATGAATGGGAATTACACGTTCTCCACTTGATGAATTTCCAGATGAGTCAGCAGACGAAGTAGATGCTCCTGATGAATGAGTAGGTCCATCAAAATTTGTATTTCTTGTGAAGAAACCTGGGTGATGTTGACCAAATCGAGATCGTAGATTGGGCTTAAATAAATATTAACAAAAAAAATAAAATTAATTTTATTTTATATTCCAAATTATAATACCAACATGACAAATACATAAAATCCTCATTGTTTACATCATCTGTCTACTTTTCTATCTATAAACGTATATACATACATTAATATATATTTTTCCACCATCTTGTCTTTTGTTTTTTTACATTTATACTACAATTTTCATCATACGAAAATACGAAAAATAAAGAAGGTGATGGTTGTGTGTTATGAGCATGTTTTGGATGTTGTCTGCAATGACAAAAAAAAACGTAGTGCATAATATATATATTTGTGTGGAAGGACAGAGAGAGTAGTAGGTATAAAAAGTATAAGCACTTAAGTATATATATATGTGCATAAGTGAGCACATGAGTAACCAGTAAAAAAAAGTACGGAGGATGAAAAGTCCGTGAAAATAAAACTGCCTAGTAATAGCTTCACACCAACCTAACCGATATATACTATATACATTATACATAGATTCATTTTGGATGTTTCTCTTCATCTACTATAAAGCTATATATAAATTCTGCGCAGTCAAGAACAGAGAAAACTGGGTATACAGAATACAGACTATAATATTATTATAATATAGTAACATTATAATAATATAGACATGAAATAACTATGAAAATTTGGCACGTATATATATATATACTACAACTACTACCCATTTCCTATATATCGCTCTCCGATATTTTTGCCCTGTATATTATATTGTACATCATAATCATCCTCTTCTACCACATATAGAATAAATAAGTATAGATAATTAAGTAGAGTTTACAAAATATAATCAGAGCTACAAAGATTTTAACAATCTATAATAATATTATGAGCATCTAAAATAAAAAGATGGAAAGGTTGTGTATAATATGTATCATAATATCTATATATTGTATACAATAGACTTTCCTTCATATATATAATATATATTGTACTTATAAAAATACCTCTCCCTCTTTCTCTCTGTCATGTTGTTGTATCTAAATAAAATAGATTACTATACATTCTACATTCTAGAACATTTGACTAGAGATATTCAAAACAATTTTCTAGGAAGAAAAGCTAGAAAAGAGTGGAGGAGGTGGAGGAGGTTATTGGAAAGTGCAAATAGCAAATATTTTCGATACTCAACATCAAAATATATAGGCCAAGAGCAACCAAATGTGACAACTTCGACCTATTAAACTTTAAGATAAAATACAACATTTTTTTCTTTTTTTCTACAAGACCTATTTGACTATGTCTCTATTCATTGTATTGGAAAACCTTTTCTTTCCTGCAAAAAAAAAACAACAAAAACTGCAATATTTTAGACATAGGACATAAGTACGTTACATATGATGGGGATTATATATCCTTATCATTTCTTCATTATCACGATTATTATCATTATCATCCTCATCATAAGTAAAAGATAATATGATATGTGTAGTGTATAAACGAATGAGATACAAAAGAAAAACCTTCAAGAGTTTCAAGTAAGAGGCTCTTTTGGACTATAATAATGTCACATAATATATATAAGTAATACGTATAGGATTGTACCTATAAGTACTTTTAATAATACCAATATAATTAATAAAGCACTTAATATACATATTATAATATATTACAAGGAACACACATGTGTAACTGTACTATTCAGATTCTACTTTCTAATATTGTACTACATTATCATGTACTTATAATATATATATTTGATCAAAATATCAAAGGTGAACTGAGGAAACGGCATCATCAGACATACATATATACATACTTTTACTTGCATAATATTATTATAATGATGATTTATAATTTATAATCAATAAAATTCTGATGATGATAATATTACAATTTGATACATGGCAAATTATGATATTTATTAATTTTTGATAAACTTGGAAATACAAATACACCCCTCCACACATATTAAGTATAAGCAGCTTTAAATTTTTAAAGTAATATTAACTCATATGGCTGTTTATAAACCTAACAACTAACTACTAATCTTTTATTTAAATATATTATGGCACAGACATTTGATATAAACAATGTTATTATCTTGATTATTTAAAACAAATAGTTTAAAAATAGTTAGTAAAATAATGGAATCCACAACTTACCCGACTAGGAAAAAAATTATTAAAGTCTTGATCAAAATCAAACATTCTGCTGTTTTCTCGATCGTTTTCTAATTCTTTTCGTAAATCTTCTACAAATTTGCTATGATTTGATGGGTCACGATTAAAAGTACGATTACGTGTAGGAAATTTATCGTAAAATGACATTATAATACAAACTTTTAATTAAAAATTTCTAAAAGCACACACTCGATGATGATTATGATGTGCTTTTGATCTTCTCACTTTTTCTAAAATAAAAATTCACTTTTACTCTGTTGTGTATTTATTTATTTATTGATTTGATGTACACAATGTCCTTAGAAATATCTATCTATTCTGCTGCTTCTTCAATCTTCAACTAAAAATCTGTAGACAACTGCAAACCTTTGAAGCAAGGACTTTTTTTTATAATATATCTTTCTAGAGAGATACAGAATCAACGAGAGTCTTCTGGAGAGAATGGGGATTTTTGGGAATGGGAATGGACACTCATATTACCAAAATTAAAGGTCCCAGAAGATCACACTGCACTGTTAATACTATTATTTTGTCAAAAAATCAAAAGAAACTATTTTATACTACCTGAAATGGGAAATTTTTCAATATTTCTATAGTATTTTAACATTATTTTCAGCTTTATTTTGTTTGAATCAATCAAATATTTACTTTGAAATAAAATCATTTTCTAAAAAAAATTCGTATTGGGCTTTGAAATTGTAAAATAACTGATCATGAAAACTCCTATCTCTTCTCGTTACGTCATTATACATCGAGGTAGATTTCGAATTCATACAGTATGTACATATATTTTATATATACAAGAACTTGAATGGGGTATTCAAGACCTATTCATGATCTTGTTATTTTATGATACACATGAGATTGAAGTTAAATCACATACAAATAATTATTGTTATTATTCTTACATACTATAGACTATTAGGTCAAGATTTTATTCCTATAATTAATCCAAAATTCAGATGATGAGTTTTGAAAATAAAATGGCATGTAACTAAAAATACTTGAAAAATAAATAAACAAAAAAAGTGAACAGAATGCCCCACAGCTTGGCTTTTTATATAATATGTGTTCTAATGATGCTACAACCTATATTATGCGATATTCAAAAGACTGAGCGGTATTGTGGATTCAGACTTCGACAGAAAAAAAAGAAAATTCCTGCAGAGATACATTTAGAATTTCCTATAGTCAATAATTATTGTAAATTATAATAGTCAATTTAATTATATACAAGTAATTAAATATAGTCATTAAAAGTCAGTGTGTTTTTTATTCTTATCATTTATATATTTACCAGAGTATAATATATAGTCAGTATTTAAATGGAGTGACATAATATTTCAAAATCAGAATCAGAATGGAAGACGAATTCAATAACTATCAACATGTTGTTGATACAACATTAATTTCTTCATTAAACTGTGGTAAACCATGTAAATCGCTTACCTGTTACACAATATTTTATGAACCAAAAACGGATCACAATTGTTCTCATGATGATGGAATTCCAACTGATGGTATTGCAGTACAAAGTGAACCGTATAGTCCTACACTATATGAAAAGTAAGAACTAAATTAAAATACTTATTTAAAATAGAAATATTTCATAATGCATTATATTTTATACATATTATATTTAAGTTATATGAGTATATCTTGTGTATCATGTATATGTACTACAATTGTTTTTTGTCTGTTTTTTAAAGCGATGAGTCCAATTCTAATGGTACAAAAGCTGTAGAGTTAATTCATGGTGCTGAAGATACTACAAAAAAGAAAAGGTAACCATATTTCTGAATGTCTACTTATATTTTATAATGTAACATAAGTATAACTTTTATTACACATGTCTTTGTTTTTTTTTATATATATATATATAAATAGGAAAAGCAGACAAGCTAGATTAAATGATGGAGAAATCCCTTCTTTTATTTGTGAACCCTGTGGCGCATCTTTTTTCCATAGGGCAGATTTATCTCATCATCGTAAATCTAAACATGCAGAAACTACTACTAAAAGGTAACAAGTAGATACATGTACCTATATATTTGAAACATTATTATATATAAAGAATAATAATAATAATAATTATTATTATTACATATCTCTTGTTTTTTTTTTGTGTTTTATATAAATAGGAACATAAAACATAAGACTAAACAAGCTAGATTAGACGATGGAGAAAAACCGTCATTTCATTGTGAACCGTGTGGCTCATCTTTTTTTCATCAGTGTGCTTTATCTCAACATCGTAAAAAACATCATACAGATGCTATTATTCCAAGGTAACAGATTCAGATATTTGAAATATTATTTATGAATTATAATTATTATTATTATTACATATCTGTTTTTTTTGTTTTTTGTTTTTTATAAATAGGAAGAGTGAAAACGTTTTTACTTGCTCAATATGCTTACAACAGTTTGCAGGTTTGCATTCTTTTAATAAGCATAATCGTCACCATCAAGATTCCTATAAACTCACTTGCAGCAAAGATGGGTGTAACTATGGTGCAACTACAAAAGGTTTACTCACAAGACATGAAAATCGTCATGGACGAAAAGTTGTAACAAAAGAAAAGCATGAAAAAAGGTATCACTTTCATTTGAAACATTTAGTTTTATGATAATAAATAAATATACATATATATATATACATTTTATTAGCATTAAATGTAAAGATAATTTTAACATTCACTACTATTTTGTTGTACTAATTTCTATAGAACATTTTTACACGGAGAATCCTGTGAAGCGGAATGTAGCTGTCATCTTCCTTTGCTCAAATATGTTGTCGTAGAGGTCCCTCCGGCTAAATCTAAATCAGGCAAACCAACAAAACCAAAGATCAAGTTAACCCCC
>JAQGBI010000935.1:0-12045 GCA_034698325.1 Sminthurinus elegans | reverse complement strand
TTATTATTATTGCTATAAAAATCTATACTAAAATAGTATTTTACGTCATTATTGATGAAAGATTCAGATCATAATGAAATAAAAATTCTTCGAATTTCAACTACCAAAACAGTCATGTCATACATTTTTCATAGGGTTTATTTCTGTAAATGATATTATTGTATGTCTATCGTACATGTGATCCGTGGATTCCGTAATATGATCCACACACAAGATGAGTTAAATAGGGCCTACATTTATCATAATATACCTACCGTATATCATATTATACAATGTGTATTGTAGCTTTGAGCTACAAAACATAATATTATAGCGTAGGGAAAGGTAGTTTTATTATTATTATTATGCTTTCATGCGGTATATAGTGTATACTTTCTATTTAGTACACACATGGGATATACATAAACTTATCGATTATTTTTTTTTTTGCTTGGGAAGGCTTGTGCTCATGACAGAAAGTATTAAATACATACAAGGTGTGTTTTTTTTTACTCTCTGAATTTTCTCAGTCCGTTCTTGAGAGTCAACAGTGAAAGTATTTTTCAAAGAGAGAGATGTGAAAGAAAAAGTATGTTACAGAGTATAGTAAACTATTATAGTCATTTTGTATTTTTACATAAGAAGAGGTGTAAATTAGTGATTAGTGAAAGTTTATTTTCATGTAGTAGTGTGTAAAGTGTGTAAAGTTCATCTAACAAAACGTTCTTTGTAGTACATTTTTTTTAAAAATTCAACAACAAATGAACAAATGAAGGTACTTGCAAAACACATTTTAGTCATACATATTTTGTATTATCATACTGTACATACTCATCATTGATTTCTATTACTTGTAATAATTTATATAAATTACTTTGAACTACAATACAATGTACATATATACGACTAAGCATTCACTTTGAATTTTCATAAAAACTACATAATCTCATTATATAAAAGCTCTTCATAAAATAATAAAATACTATAATAATATGTACACGTTTAAACAAAAAAGGTCTATCATTTAATCTTATAGCACTATATTTTATTTGTAAAAACATTTTGCTTTTCATGTTTACTGTTTACTACTTTTTGCACTCTCTATATGTGTACTGCACTGTATAATGTATTATATTAAAATCTTGAAGTATAGAGACAACATTGTGAATAAAATTATGCACGTGTGTGTGTAAAAATATTTAGGTGAAAGTCTTTTGTTGTTGTTTTGAAAAGTGAAGTTTTTGAAATGGTATATAAATTATAAATAGTCAAGAGTGTGCATAATAATATAATACTAAAATATGTCATATACTTCAGCAGGTATTAAATTTTGCATGTCTTTAGTAGAGTATCATCATCATCATTTTTTTTTTTGCTTTAACCATGTTTATCAAGACGATTTATTTTATTTGAATCCAAGGTCAAGGATTTTAAATTTGAAGTAAATATATATAAGTATAGTGCATATAAATAAGTGTACTATACTTACTATGAGTCATACTATATAGCTAAATATCATCATATTTTCTGATCAATTTTTGCTTTACAGAGCTCAATATTTACATCTACAAAAGCTTTGAGGCTGACGACGGAAAGAAAAAAGTACATACTTCATAAAGTATGTTCATTTACAAAAATAACCAAGAGACTTACACATAGGAATCCATAGAACTTGAAAAAATCTCATTGTAATTTGTTTCCTATAGTTGGTACGTATATTTATAAATTAAAAACTTACACGTGTACTATATAAATATACAAAATACAAAAAATAAAACATCCAAAAGTACCTATATTAATTAAAGAGGGTTTACATTATTTTAATCATTTTGTGGTTTGTGCATTTCTTGGAACAAATTATAGATCAAATTAACTGTACGAAATATGGCTTTCAGTAGTATTTCTAGTCCAACTCAACTTCAGCTTTTACTGGAAGAAATCAAATTTCAACAACAAAAAGAGTTACAGCAGGCTGCTTCTCTACAAGGGCAAGGTATAAAAAGTCATCAAAAATTATTTGTATTTTTTTAGGATTTGATGGGGTTTTTTTCTGACACACTATACAGAATGATTGATAATAATATATGATTTATTTTGATGTTTGTTCAATGTACCCAAACCCCCAATATAGATATAGGTGGATTTATGTCTCGTGGTACAACTTACTGGACAGATGTCTTTGTTCGTCATTTCTTATTTCAGGTATTATATGTAGACATAATACTTTAATTTAATTTTTTTATTGTACAATAAACATCAGTTTTTCTATAAAGTATGATATATATTATAACCTACTATTTGTACTCATTATAGGATGGACGTAATGAAAAGGCTATTGATGCGGATGACTTATTATTCTTCATTAGGAAAAAACATGTGCGTAGCAACACGACTCTTCCAACAAAATTTCAGGTACAATTTATGTACAATTTAGCGTTTCTCCTTTGTCATTCCTGTAAAATGTATCATGCATTTATTTTTTATGTTTTTATCATGCAAATTATTGATTTCATACACTATAAGATAAATATCTGCTGTGTATCATTTCAAAAGTAAACAGAGTTGTATATTTTCTTTCTTCTATACATTACAAAATTGTTCTTGTACTTTTATTTCTATAGACGGATGTTGAAGTTTTTAGAAAAGATTCCAAGAAGCTACCAATAGGTGATCCTGAGTGAGTCATATATGAATCATTTTCATAAAATATTTACACTGAACACTGAATCATGAAGTGTGTATGTACAACATGAAAATTATGTAACTAAATCATCACTATATATAATGATGGACGTTATTTTTATTGTAGGATTGAATGGCAAGAAACCGTCTACTTAAACTTATTAATTCACCAATTAGAATATACATTGACATTAGCTATATGTACTAGAACATCTCCAAAAGATTTACAAATTTTAAAAAGACATTCCCAGGTATGTTTGGATTCTTATTTTCATTTAAGCATACATTATGTTCAGTTTATTACAAGTATATTTAAACATATATACAAGCAGCCATTCTGTACATTTCGTATAATTTACACTTGGTAAATACATTTATTCATGTTTTTTGGGGCATTTGAAATGAATTTTAGAAAGTTTATGCTAGTCCGAGTCGCCGTCGGATGGATACAAAAGGAGAATTTGAAGAAATAACATATCCATATTTATCCTTTATGGTAGATAATTTTGACGAAGTAAGTTATTTTTTCACTTTTTTTATTCAGATCATAATCTAGTGTGTAATATGTGGATATCTTTATGTACATAAGCCTTCTTCCTTTCCTACGCACAAAATATAATCCAGTGAAGCATGCCTTCCATCTACCCCCCAAAAAATAAACACTGTCATCGTGCTGATTTTAATTTCCCAAAGTCACAGCATGAATTCGTGTACACAAGAATGTCGGTGTGACAGTAATTGATGATGTGTAGGTAGTTTTAGAATGTCCAGTTGGTGGTAGTTTAGATGATAATATTTTTGTCACACTGCCTGTTGCTCGGTATATAGATACTTTTAGATGTGTATAATGTAATGTATCTATCTATTTATTATTGGCTATTATAGGTATATAGTGAAATGACAGTTCGTGATGGCGAGATGGTGTGTGTAGAATTGCTAGCAGCAGATCGGGATAAAGGTGAGTGAAGCATAATATGTATTACACATACTATATAATGAGACTTGGAGAAAGAAGTGTATCATACTATTGTACTTCATTTTACAATAAAAGTTTCGACTAAACTACAAGGAAAGCAACCAAAAGTAGCATCATAGCATTATATAGCTCTTCAAATTTTCACTGTTTACTTAATGTATTCAAAATGTCATTTAGAAAAAGCAACATTTATATTTGAAAAAGTACGGTTGAAAGAAAAATAAGTCCCTTTCGCCATTTACCATGAAGAAAAATATTTTCAAACAGATAAAAAACAACAAACAACAATAATTTTTTTTATACATTTCAGGATTTCAAGCAGTGTTATTTCTCGGTAGTATTCGATACGATGCCTTGAAACGTGTGTATGATTCTAGGGTAAGTTTTCAAAATTCTTTCTCTTTCCTTCCGAAAGGAAAACCAGCACACACACATTTATATATATGTACAATCTTAATCTTAAGTTTCTATTATAAGTTCATATCGCTACTTGTAGTATTATGCGTTATGTACTATTCGTCTTCTTCTTCAAAGTTTACAGTCTTTATTTTTCACATACGGATATAAGAGATGTATATTATATTATTATGGTACTATTAGAGATATTTACATTCGTTTTTGTTGTTATCAAACGTACGTGCTACTTTTAATCAATTCAGTATAAATATCCCTCTAAGCATTCCATATGTTTCTTGAGCTTTTTTGTGATAGGGAGGTTCAAATGTATGTGCTCTACATGCATGTATATATATAAAATACACACTATATTTACAAAGTCCTGGAATCTGGAATGCTATTTTTTGCTTTTTTTTATCAACCAACATATGTAAAGAGAAGAAACGTGTACGATATGTAGGTGTGAACCATACTTCATGTTCAGAAATTGTATATGAATG
The DNA here is from genome assembly GCA_034698325.1 of Sminthurinus elegans. Lineage (NCBI taxonomy): Eukaryota > Metazoa > Arthropoda > Collembola > Symphypleona > Katiannidae > Sminthurinus > Sminthurinus elegans. The sequence continues at coordinate 7,512 of JAQGBI010000935.1, read as the reverse complement.
TATGTATAATATGTAGACACTATATTATATAGACAATAGACACACAACATGTATAGTGTATTGATTTGAAAGTGAACGGAGATTGGAATTGATCTTCCAAGATTTTCATTAAAAACAACTCTGGACTCAATTGTCAGAGTTAACATGACTCTTCTAGGTTTTGTAGAGAAAACATTTATTACGCATTACCTAAGCACGTGGTATTCGTTTCATTACAAGTAGAGGTTTTACTTTGTACTATTGACTTTAAATGTGGTTTGGAAGTAGATCACGAAGTGAAAGTAAATTAATGAAAAAAAGTCAGGAATCACACACTTGTTTGTGTGTAAACTATAAAGCATTACACTTGTGTATGCGGCATGATCGACTATTGGTAACTGGTAGTATGCATTAAGGTATTCAATAGGCTGCAAATTGTACATCTATATTAGATATTAGGTATCTATATTTAGCATATGTTTTCTTATTTATTCAACTCTTTTTTTAACAGGCTAGCCTGGGTAGTAAAATAACACAGCGAATGACTTTTGGTCTTTTCTCCAACTCTGTTCAATCTCGAGTAGAGTATGTTCGTCTTAAAGGTCCATATAACAAGGTAAATTTTAGCATGATCTATTTTTACCATTTACTGTAGAAAAATCTATTTTGTTATCTGTAGAAGTGTAGAATAGATTTAAATCTGAAATTTTAAAAAATGTCCACAAAAATGTTTAGATGATGTATGTAACTACTATTAAGTAATATTAAATGTCATGATTTTTCCTCGGATAGGGTCAATGCCATGCTGAAGTTGCAGTATCTAAACCAAAAGGCAAGTACTCATATATATAAGTCATATATATATACAATTTTATTTTCTGCACAGTTCTTTGACAAAGTGTAACGAGTAGTACACTGTACTCCTACCTTTGTATTCATTATAATAAATTTGTTTCCGGTGAAGGAAATGAGAATTTTAAAGAGTGAATAAAACTGAGCGTGATGATATTACTTTTGCATGTTGTTGTTTACTTGACTTTACTTCAAATATTCACATTGAGAAGTGGATATGAATTATTTATTTTAAGTTGCGATTTCTCTGTTAGTTCTTACAGTAAATTCTATTTATATTTCTTTTAATAGATTCACATTGTGAGACCCCTTCCTCTGAGCCGGGATTTTGTATGACTGATGGGATCTTTGACTCGGATGCAGAATCTGACAATGAGGATTTCGTGTTCAAGCATCATGTAAGCTTTTATTCCGTCTCCCCTTTCACTTAATCTACTATATGAATGTTAGCAGTTAACAGTAAACCAATAATTTTCTACGTAGTTTCCCCGCTTTCTACTTTCTATGTTTCAAGACCAAAGAGTGGTCCACCAATTGTGGAAGCGAATAACAATACCATTACAATTATTTCATGTGTATTTTATTATTTAACTTATGAACATATGTACTATCATATATTGTATATACTGTATACCATATACACATAGCTATAGTGGTTCATGAAACCATGATTTTATTTAGTACAACTTGAAAGTATTCTAACACACGGAAACATGCAAAGAAAGAAAAAGTTTCAGTACTATAAGTACGTACATTCGTAAATTGTACTGTGAATAGATTTGCATTAATTTTTCTAGATACTAGATACTAGATACACCCAAAATTCTACTGCATAGTAAGTATTACGAGGTTTAAGATTGTAGATATTAATGATGATATTTGGATTTCTTTGGACTTTGTATTATTTAGAGACGCCTGAGTGATCCTAGTTCCAATTTAAATAATTATACAAGGTCTGGATGGCGGTCAACAAAAGGTGATACCAGTAAACGAACTCGCTCACAGAATGAGGGTTTAGATACATGTGGTCTAGCCGAAATAGAGGCTGGGGATCTTAGAGATGGTAAGAAACAAAAATTTTGGACTCAGATCTCATTGTCTTTTTTTATCTTTATTATATTTTATACAATGGCACTTTTTACATATTATCAGTATTCTTATGTATTATGTATGCGTCTTGAATATTTTTTCTTCCTTTTATTCATCAACATCATCATTTTCTTGTTCATGCACTCTAACTGTCATGATTATAATTTATAATAATTTATCATTATATTATTAGCTATATCTATGTGTACACACAAATTCATTCTGTTTAGTAATTATTTTCACGTTGATGTATGTTAGTAAAATACAAGATTTTAAACATTAAATACATCTATATTATATATTATACATTATAAATTATAAATATATATAAATATATTACGCAATATGCAGCTCACCAAAAGTGCCTATTCAAACTTTATGTGTACTTTTAGGCTTTTACAAATTTATCTGTTGTGCACCTTTACTTTTGTGTGTGTGGTTAGCGTAGTATACATTTTTACATGTATACTATCGTTTGATGTACTATGTGTGTATTATGCTTTCACTCAGTGTATAGTGTATTACAAAATGTCTGGGGTCTGCGAATAAGCTACGAAGGGAACATAAAAAATATCCCTTTCACATTTCTTTATCTTTACTCTTTACATCTCGCTCACTCTCTCTGTATAATACCACATGACTTAATCCTCTTTTCTTAGTTTGGAATTTTTTTTATCCCTCTCGACACTACAACTTATTATAGTATCAAGTAAAGGAAAGAAAGAACAACATTATACACGAAGATGTAGGTTGTAGGTATCTCAGAAATGACTAAAGTATTCAATTTCCAAAATGTCTCTCATAAATCGTTAATACTGTGACTTTTAGAAGCATGAAAGAACTCGTGTTGTTGTACTGCAGTGTGCACTGTACGCTTTACAAACATGTAATCGCTTCCTCTGCTTTTACTGATTGTGAATTACGGTAATTCAATTACCTACAATGTATTTCATATAATACAGTAGAGTTAGAGTATGTATTTGCATGAAATATTTCGCATACAAATACGTAAGAAGAATAAATATTATATAATATTATATTATACTGAATTCATTTCTGTTTTCCCTGTTTTTTAAATTGGAAATATACATGTATGCTGTATTCTATTTTCTACATAGTCAAACACATTTCTTCAAGCTTTTTAAAAAAAATTTAGTCCTGTTTCTTGAGAGAGTTTCGGTAATGTATCTATTATGCATCTATTATTGTAAATGATGGAGATAGATATCCGTTCATTCCCTCCATCTCTCTTATTTCATTTTAAATTTCAAGACGTTTGCCTTTTACATAATCTCCTCTTCATTTTCCATTTACAGAGTAATTTCTACTTTTCCCCACGGTGTACGTGGTCCGTGGTATATACGATGTACATATCGAAATGATAAAAAAAGTACGAATGAAGACTTCATCAAACGATTTCCCCATGTAATTGTTCTTATGTGTGTTTTCAACTTCTAAAGTTCAAAGTTAAAGTTGGTAGATTCCTACGAGCAAGCTATTTTTAATACGTTGTAATTTTTTTTTGTTTGTTAATATTTTATTCATGCTTTACCCAGCGGGTAAAGAACTGTGCTCTTTTCTGGAAAGGGTATCATATGTAGTAAACTGTTGATACATATACCTATTGTAATTTCCCGTTTGTATCAAACTTTTGTTTTTGCTGTATTGCTAGAAATATTTTAGGACTTTTACTTCTTTTTCTTTTAAACAAGCTGCATGGTTGAAAGTTGAGAATAAGTATTGTCTTTTCTTTTTAAATCAGTAAGACAATCAAGTTTTTTTGAATTTTTACCAAGATCAAATTTTGATTAGTCATTAGTGTAGAGCTCATAAATTATATAACTGTTTGTCTTTGAAATATGTAAATTTATATATATGTAGTTTAGTGCCCTCGATTACGTGACTAACTCCAAGTGTAGCATATCTGAATCAAATCTTGCACATAACTTTAGGCATCTGCTTCTCGGGCTGTACGAAAGCTATAGAGAGCTCATATTCCATTCCCTGTGCCTGTACAGGCGATTACCATTTAGTCCTAGAAACTTCAGGTTATCTAATAGTTTTCTCAAAATAAAACAAAGCATCTCAAATCTCAAGTATCAGAAGGGGTTGTAAGTTTTCGAACAAGTTTTGTTCAAAATTATTTGATTTTGACAAAAAAATACATACAATTAGAAATATGAAATTTCTAGGACTAAGTAGGAATCACATGTATAGGCAAAGGGCGTAGAATGTGAGCTTAGCCAAAGTCCAATTGCCTCCAGTTATGTGCAAGGTTTGATTCGGACATGCCTATAATTATGTTGTAGCTGTAACAAAGTGTTGTCTACAAGTACACATATTGTAAGAATCAGCGTTTACATATTATATTCTCCGTATTCAGAAAGTATCTGGAGTTTATTTTTTGAGGGAAAGCTCAGAACGTATATCAAATGTACATGTTTTGAACTTTCTCTCAAAAAATAAACTCCAGATACTTTCTGAATAAGGAGTAGGTTTATAAGTAGGAACGCAAGTCTCATAGCTCATAGTATAATGGTGAAAGTTCTGAATGTATGTACTATACTGAAAGTTCATCTGGTTCATTTGTACATTAGGATTGTTTGAACTTCTCTCCATGAGTACAATAACAGCAAGCTAGAAACTAGAATGTTATGCAGTACTAATAATAATTATTATTGTTGTTCGCTGAAGCATTTACCATAAGGTGCACGTTACGTTTAGATGTGTACGTGCATATCATATATATAATTTTTTTGGCATAGTACAAAACGGTGAAAGGTGAAAGTAGAGTAATTTCAGTATTTTGTAAACATTTTACAATATGTTGATCTATAGTTTAGTCTAGTCTCAAAAAGTTGATCTTAATGTACTAGGTCCTAGTAATAGTCTATTAAATTAGAATTTTAATGTGAGAGGCATTAGTGCATTTTCCTCATTAAGCTGTTACTTACATATTTTGAAATATATTATCCATTTATATTTACTTGTATCTCACATACAACTAAATTGAATCCAAGTATTTTATTTCTTGTTTTAATTTAATTTTTATTATATTCATTTATTTATTTATTTTATTTTATTTTTTTTTTTGACAGCGTAGTTTTACTAATGATTATTTTGTTTCGTGTGATTTTTTTTTTTAATTTTGCAGACGGATGTTGTGAATGCATGCGAACCAGATGCTCAAGTAGAAGAGATAATAATAACCCTGAAAATAATCCTGTACCTAATAGTAGTCGTCGTACCGTCCCCTTCAATGAACAATCCAATAAACAAACAAGTAACGTAGAGTCTGAAAACACAACGTCGTCCATAAATTCATGTTGTACTTGTCCTTGTCCTTTTCGCCGTTCCGAAACGATAGATTTTAGTATCCCTTTAAATCCTTTACCTTCAAATGCGTGTCATGCAGAAAGAGACTGTGAAAGGATACTTCATCATCATCGAAATATTGGGCGACCTCCATTAGTTACTAGTAAAACTATCTCTGTGCCTCCGAGACCCTCTGGATCATCAGAGTTAGAAAGGTCTTCATCAATTGCTTGTTTACAAGAAGCTAAACACATCTGTAAAGAGAAATTGTTAAGAAACTTTCCTAATAAGTTAACTTCATCTGGAGTGCGCGTTTTCTACCTTTGTGACGTACCAGCTCCCTCTCATAATGGTATTCTCTCTCATTCTCATTGAAGTATTTTGATGTCTTTCTCTCTCAACTTTGAATGTAAACAATCAAAAACTACGCATCATTTACACGCTTTTGCCTCCATATAAATTTATGTGTTCAAAACCCATTATTATTGTGTAAAGCTTTGTAATCCAGTGCAACCTGTTTCTCTTCTACTGTTCAACTCCGTCTACTATAGTACATATCTATCATATCTTATTCTTGTAGTAACTATAGACTTTAGAATACTTCCCAGACATTATGCTTAGAAAGTAGAAACTATATTTACCAACACAATTTAATTTAGTTTGCCACTCCTTTTGCTATATGCTTTTTTAGTTTAATTCACAGTAATAATAATAAATATTATTGATTAAAATGTGGGCGACAGTCTGATGTAAATAGTATCTTTTTTTTTCATTCCATTTTTATATGTTTTCTTTTCTTTTTTGTGGAACTTGTTCGTTTGTAAGTAGAATGCATGAACATGAATCATGAAACAAAGTATAAAATAAGTGTATTCATCTACTTTCAGAATTAGATGATGGTGCGTACAATCCTATATGGCAGCTACGTGGATTTACCCAGACGTTTCACATGTGGCAAGCAAACAAGCGTGCAAACTCTGCTCCGCTAAACGCCTTCCTCACTTATATTACACTACCATGCACTTCGATTATGAAGGGTAAGAATAATAAAAAATTATAAATACATAATATGTGTACAGTGACTAAACTCTCTGAGTGAATACTATATGTATTATGCATATAATATACATGTAACTTTTTCAAAAATTCCTTTCGTTGTTTCATACATTTTCAGACATTTTAGAACATAGAGATGAGCCGGTGTTGACCTTTTGATTGACTTTGTTCTTTCCTTCCACAGAAGATCTTGTCATAAATAACTTAGTTTTAAATCCATATTTGGTGTTATTCGTTATTCGTAATGCAGCTATGAAATGAATTATTATTTACTTATGTATTGTAAAGAAAATAGAATCTTTCAGAGTTTCCTTTGTGTACAAATGTGATGATACATACTACATACATTATATATGTATGTACAATGTTTTAGCATCCAAAAACTATAATGTAGAATATTTATATATAATACGTAAAAAAACACGGTAATATACATACATGTGAATTTATACAAGTCATTTCATTATATCTAATATCTACAACAAAACGTGCATATAATTGTGTGTGTGCAGAATTTTGTATTTGAAGTGAACAAATATAGAGAAAGTAGCAGAGAGATTCACCAGAAAATAGAAAGATATTGATATTCTCGTACAAAAAGAAAGTGATGTATCCGTATCGTGTTCGGTGTTCAGTTTCATTCGATCGGAATTCAGAAAAGAGATAAATGAAACTTCTCTAATTAACATTTATGTGTTAGTTTTTAAAATTTTGTACAATTATACACTATATGTATATAGCTATTATGAAATGTGAAAGTATATGGTGTAAGATGAAACTACACACAAACTATGCAAGGTACGCGGACTTTACGTAGTCCACGTACCTTGCAAACTATGTATGTTATCACGTATTAAATGTCTGGTATCTGCTGCAGTGCACATTTACATTATATAAAGTCATAACTTATACTTTATGCTCTTAGGATACATTATGAAAAGGACATATTTTGTAATTTATGATATCATGTATGATGTATGAAAAAAATACAGTATTTATTGATGCATGTGAAATAACACTATGGTGCATTTTGCATCCGAAGATCTTTGAGCCCTTATTTTGGCCAAGCCAAAAACATGCAAGCAATTTTTTTCAGTCTCCTGATTTAGCCTACAAGAAAGAGCAATTTTGTAACAAAAACCTGTATATTGCATGGTTTTGGAGTAACATTGTTTTAAAGACAACAGAATTACAACACAAATTAATAGTTTTTTTTCTTAA
>JAQGBI010000934.1:0-12047 GCA_034698325.1 Sminthurinus elegans | reverse complement strand
GAAAGTTGATGATCACTCATCAACTAATTTGATATCCACAATAATCATTGTGGATATCTATTTGTTTCGTAGGGTTGACACTGTGAAGTGGAAACACAGAATATATAAAACGCAAAATGCAGAGTAAATCCCAAAGAAAAGGGCACGCAAAACCCCCGTTTACTTTTAGTATTGTATTCGGACCGGTTTCCATGTTCTTTGTGCTTGTGTTGGCTGTGGTATTTTTACTCGGCTTTGTTGAGGCCATTCCCTTGTCCCATTTAAAAAGCAATACAGAAAAGGACAAGCCGGTGACCAGTGTCAAATTTGTGGCGGGAAGTGAAGAGGAGGAACAAACCGCCCCGGAATACTTTAGAACGGAACACTCGCTTTTTCAAACTGACTATGGTAATTCTCGTTTTATCTACTTTTCACATTGGTTTTAAATAAATTATTCAGATTTAAAATCATATGAGTAACTTGTAAAATGTTTTGATTCTGGTTTTATTAATTAGATTTGTCGAGCTGGGGCGTGAGGAATTGGGATTTGGAGGGAAACGGCCGAATTGGGAAAGGATTCATTCGAATGGGCGACCAGTCATCTTTATGGAATTTGAAGGTGAGTTTTATCTTTTATGCGCAGTTTTCAACACTAATTGAAAGTGTGAGGTGAATTTTCCGGATTTTATTGAATGAATTTTGAAGGCGGTGGACATGGAAAATTGGGAAGTGAATCTCCAGTTCCAAATGAAAATGCACATGATTTCATCGGAGAGTCAGAGTGAAGAGGATGACTACACAGCGGATGAAAAAGAAAGGGAAAAGGAAGAGAATGACACATTGAATGAACAGAGAAAGGATTCTTCAGATCTCGTGTTTTGGTACGCACACGATAAAATCATGATGGACGATCAAGATGAAACTCGCCAGAAAAATGTGGTTGATTTTGATTTCCAAGGACTCGCTGTGTCCATTCACACCAACACAAGTCGACATCCTTCTGATTCTGACTCTGACTCCTCAACTTATATTTCAGCAGTGGTAAATTACATAATTTTAACACTTTTAGCCATGCTAAACTAAATCAGACCCCTTGGCCCGAGTTCGAATCCCCGTCAAGGTATTTTAGAAAAAGACATTTTTCATCCCCATTTTCTTTATTTTTATTATTTTAAAACCATTTTCATCTTCTATAAGATAATTTCTAGCTAAAAATGATGTTAAACCCCCAAAAATTAATAAAATGGCGACAAAAAATAGTTTTTTTGAAGTACCTTGAACTGGATTCGAACTCGGGCCAAGTGGTCTCATTTAGTCTCATTTTGCACTGTTACGTTTACAAACCACAAATCAGTACAAATGTTCATTTTCAAAGCTTTTTTGTCATTGGTCATTTTTTTAAATTTAGGTGAAGGAATTGATCAAACCCGAGAAAAAAGGAGAAATGGACAGCAGCTCAACTTCAATTTCAAGTTCAAGTTCAACTCCGGTTTTAAACACAATAACTCGGATGAATGGCGGTTGTACAATCAATTTGCTCGGGAAATCAAAAGCCAGCTCAAATTTCTCATGGCTCAAAATCCGATATGAACAGGGAAATCTCACTGGTAAAAACACATTTAAAATACACAATCAAAACTCTCGCTAGAAAATACAAAATTTACTTGTAAATTCGTTCAAAATTGCATGGCTCTTGTTACTTTTTATTTTGTTGTAGTTTTTGTGGACGGAGGACAAAAGAAGAAAGAGGGACAATCACACAGTGAAAAACACGATGACGAGTGGGTAATTTGTTTTCAAATGACAGGTCTTCATTTGCCAGTGGATTATTATTATGGCTTGTCAACCTTCTCCAGCAAAAACAAAAACAGTGACACCCTCAAAAAGAGTAAAAATGTGTCGGAATTATTCTACGACATTTTCACAGTCACGACTTATGAAATTGCTCATAATGAAATTGAAATCAAGGATGACAAAAACACAAAAGTGGAGGAGGAAAATTCAGGAGATTCTGAAACAAAACAACCCGAAAAAGAAATAGAATCGCCAACATCCTCATCGTCCACTCCGTCACCAACCCCAAAATTCAGAGTAAAAATCGGAGACAAAACAGCAGCAGCTCGAGCAATCCCAGTTCAAATCCAACTGGACAAATCTCACAATCAAGATGAAAACCAAAATCAAAATCCTCGATTTCTTGGAAAAATCGAGTGGTCTAAAAAATCTGGAGAATTTGAGCCCGGAGAAGAACTAGAAAAGGATGATTCGGATTCGGATTCAGATTCGAATTCAAAGGGCAGACCTGCATTTTTCAGAACAAAAGTCTATTTCCTGCATCTGTCAATTTTGTTAGCGGTGGTGGCTCTTGTAATCTTCATCCTCACTCTTTATCCCAAATATCCCCAGCACTATCACGTTTACTGGAGGCGCTTCTAAATTCTTATTAGAATAATTCCAAGAGCAAAAAAACAAGTCAATATAGTCAATGGATTTTACTATGAACGAGTTTTGAATTTTTGTACTTTTCGCATCTTTACATGATTTTTCATGATTTTTATATTGATCTCATTTTTCACTAATCACACGTCAAACCTTCAATCTCAAGTCTCAAGTCAAAAAGGCATGTTTTGTGTTTTGTTGTGTATTTTCAGTATTATTTATCCTTTGTATACAAAATTTGTAGAAATTTGTAAATGTAGAAGAAAAAAAACAAGTGATTTTTAATAAACAACAGAATAAAAAATGATAGAAAAATCCAAAGTGTTGAAAGATGCATTTAATTTTGTGTACATTTTCTCATGTCATAACTCAACAGTCAAAAGTGAATGAGAAAAGCTGTGGACTGTGGATTGTTGATGATTGAGAATTGAGAAGGTGAGAGGGAAATTGAGCGTCTCATTTGCATAACAAGTTCAATTAAACAGCAGACAGCAGCAGACAGCAAAGCTCATTGAATTTCCCTTGTGCCTTTTCCTCTGTGGATTTTTTGGGGCATATGAAAATGTGTGGACTCTGTGGACTTGCAGAATGTAAACAATTTAATCATCACATGAAATTTTGCACTTGCATATCGCATTTTGGCATTGCACTTGATTTTCATTTTGTGTGGCTTTCACAAGTCAAAAGCCCAAAGAGAATGAGAGAGCGATGACGAGGATTCTTTTTGAAAGTGAAGTCAAAACAATTCGAAGAGCAGAGATTGTGCACATGCACAAATTTCTAGTGTAAAAAGTGAGTGTGCAAAATAAAATAAGTGAGGATGAAGCAGCTATTTTTCCTGCTCTTTTTAATTGTGACGTTGACATTGTCCCTGGTTTTGTCAGTGCCAAGGCCGACCCGGACAAAAACGGCTAGTTTCCCCGCTCGGAAAAAATACACACACGTTTTCAACCGTCAAAACCCGAGCACGCCGCAACCAGTCAACACTCTTCAACTCGCACAACAAGCTCCACGTAAAAAATCTCTGTCTTTTGAAATCCATTTAAAATTCACATTCAATTCATACAAAAAGTTTAAACGTGTTTTTTTTTTAAATTTTGTTTAGGTTTGAAATGTCCAGAGGAGAATGAAATGTGGCCGTGTCAATGCTCCATCGTTTTGGGTCGAGATATGATTCAGTGTGTGGGGTACAACGTCACCCAAAAATCCCTGGAGGAAAGTTTGTCAGCTCTTCGCCTCGTCAATTTTGAAGAGGACCCACAAGAAAAGTTAAATGTGACTCGTTTCATCCTGGAGAAAACTGATCTCATTTCCCTGGATTTGACTCCTTTTGCGGACATGTCCTTTGACTATTTCAGCATCACGAACAATCAATATTTGACACAACTCCGAGTTTCTCCAGGTGTTCAAATTGGGGCTAAAAACCTGGACTTTTCCGGGAATGTTTTTGAGGATGCTGGATTCTCCACAAAAGTAGCTGGAACCGGAACCGGAAGTGGAAAAGAAGGTGATTCAGATTCCGTTTCCGTTTCTGTTGCTGTGGCTGACCCTGGGATTTTGACAGCATTTGGAGCTTCCGTCGTCAGTCTGGATTTGAGCAATAATAAATTGGCGGGAGTTGGGCCGATCAACTCTGAGAAATTCATCCAGCGCTATGCAAAGAAGCGGTTTGGACCGGAATTTGAATTCCTCCCGGGATTTTCCAGCCTCACCCAGCTCCAAAATCTCTACCTCCAGATGAACCGGATCCGAGTGCTCGCCGGCGGACAATTCTACAAAAACCGGAGTTTGAGACGAGTTGAGATTTACAAGAACGGACTGGAGGAACTCGGACCTGGAGCTTTTGCCCTGGAAAAAAATAAAACCAAAAAAGGCAAAGCCAGAGGCAGAAACACGGACAAAAAGAATGGGAATGAAAATGACACGCTGCTGATTGACTTGAGTTGGAACTCTCTGGATGACGAGAACATCCACCCGAAACACGGACTGGATTCAAATGGCCGAGTCGTGAATCTTTTACTCAAAGGAAATCAATTTGATACTCTTTCTGCTGAAAATTGGCTCCCGTTTTTAAGTCCAGAGGCCAACCCAAAAAATCAAGTGTCTTTGGAATACAACAAATTTCATTGTGACTTGCGGATGAAATGGCTCAAAGAGGAAAGATCAAAGTTTGAAAAGAGAGCCACCGGGATCATTTGTGAAAATGACGTTAATAAAACCATCTTCACATCTGGATTGTACATTTGAGACTTTTATTTTATTTTATTTATTGTAAATTATAATTGTTATTGTTGTTGTTTTTATTGAATAAATTATTAAAAAAAGAAAGAAAAAAAGTTATGTGAAATTGAACTTGAAAATGGAAAATCTTGAAAATGCTGAAAATTTCATTTAAAATGTGTAAAAGTTGTTCATTTCAAGGCGTGGAATTGGACATGAGAGTAGTTGAAATTTGGGCTCAAGAATGAAGCTGGAACCAGAGGAAACTCGAGACAACTTCCGTCAGGCAAACCTAAAAATAAAAATAATATTCATAATATTTTTACTAGGGATCTCACAGGAAAAAGTAAATAAAATTGATTCGAATTGAATTGAATTGAATTGAATGTCACCTTGTTTCCAACGAGCGTCGAGCAGACCGCAGTCAAAATTATTCTTCCCCAATTTCCGGTTGATTGAGTTATGAAGCTGACACAAATACAATCCAACGTCTCGTCCGCGTCTCAAATGAGGCTGATTTGTCTTCACCCTGAAAAGAAAAACAAAAATTTTACAGTCATTTTATTATTTACATCCATTCCCAATTTCCCATCTTTTCAAATGCACAAAATGGCAGTTTTTACATAAAAAGAATTACAATTTTTCAAAATCCTCCCCAAAAGTTTTGCAGGGGTACAAACGACCAAAGAGTCGGAGGAAGTGGATGATGTCATCTCGGTCCTTTTGAGTGAGTTCTCCGTCGGAGAAGTGGGCCGCAAAAGTGTGGAGGACAGACCAGGAATATCGCCCTTTTGAATCACAAATAAAAATGCATAATATTTTCCATGTATAAAATTTCCTATAAAATTTCCATGCATAAAGACTCCTTTTAAATTCATATGTCATAATAAAATTGTATTTGTTTTACCTGTGAGATCTTTGTCGAGTGGACATTGAATGACGGTCTTGAGGAAGTGTTCATTTATCACTGGGAGTGGGAGGGGTTGTTGGAGCTGTTGGGGTTGTGGGTGTGGTTGTGGTTGGGGGTGAGCCAAGGGGATGGGCTCTTGTATTTGTGCTGGTACTGGTTCCGGTACGGTGTAATATTGAGGAACAGAAGAAGAGGCAGCCAGAGGAGATCCAGAAGAATACGAAGAATAAGGAACGGAATTCACATAGAGAATCGGAATCCGAAATGGAAGAGGAAATGGAGAGGTGAAACCAGAGGATCCGTTTCCATTTGAAGAAGTCGCCGTCACTGCATTCAAATTCACAAAGGAGAAATTCCGATCTCGAGGATCTCGCTTCTAAAAATTAGTAATAAAAATCACATGCATATTTCTCCAATATTAATTGAAAAAATGAAAAGGTACAAAATATAAAAAAATGCTATTAAAATGGACTTACCATCCACCACTGATGAGTTGCTGGAGTGGCGGAGTGAATGTAGATGAGAGAAGCCACCAATGAAAATGTCAGGGCTTTGAACATTTTGTCCCTCTTTTTATTTAAATGTCTTTTGTTTATGTATTCAAAACTACCTGCAAAAGTGTGTTATCTGTTTGTGTTTATTTATTTATGCAATTTGCTTGTGGGAAGTGAAAGGGAAATTTGTTTATCCAGGATTGTGTGTGATGGAAGCTCCAGACTTCAGACTCCAGACTTGAGACTGGGAGTTGATCCAGAATCCAGAATCCAGAAATGTGTCAAGGGATTTGGGAGAAGGAGGAAGAAAAATGATGTAAAAGATGGAACAAAAAGTGAGTTGGAGTTGTGTGTAAAATGTAGAATGAAGAGGTCAAGGCCGCAAGATTCTTTCCTTTTTTCCAGGTGTATTGTTCAGAGCCGAGCCTTTATTTCCAATGGTTTCATTTTCATTTCTTCATTTTCCTTTCAAAATATACTGGAATCCTGAGGGATTTGTGTTTTGTGTTTTGGGTGCATTTTTTACTTGGGCCATCAATCCACAATCCACACAAAAGTACATACATAAACAGAACAGAGAAAAGAGAAGAGAGAAGAGAGAAGCAGAAATGTGGTTTATGATGTGATTTTATACATACACAAAAAAGAGATTTGTGATGGACGCAGGTAGACGAAAATTCCCTTTTCTTCTTTATAAAGTTTTCACAGGTAAAATTCTAAGTGCATTTCAATGTTCAAAATGTCTACTGCATATTTTTTTCTATTTAATATTTTTGTCATTTGCTCCTTAAAAATGACGCATGAACTGGAATATTTAACATTTAACTGATTTTTTATGATTCAAACAGAATAGAAACGATTCTGAGGTATTTTGCTCGTTTGGAAAGATATGCGGCAATGTTTCCGGGAATGTTCCCGAGTATTGTTTTTGTATTGAATATGGATAGAAAAGAGGAGAAACATTACGGATTAGAGCTGCGTGTGCATTTGTCATTCTCTCTCTCTTCGCTTCCCTTCGCTTCGCACTCGTCACCTTCACACACACAAAAACTCGAGAGGCTCCTCTGAGTTTGATCCAAATTAGTCATTTGTCGTCGTCGTCTCGCCTGCTCTAATAAAACATGTAAATAATGCGAGATCCATTCTCTTTCACTTGTTCTTGTTTTGTTTCTGTTGGATCCAAAAAGTTGAATGCAGAATGACTCGCAGAATGTTTAAAACAATTGACAATCTTTTGTTTTTCCCTCAACAAAGATTCTTGAACACTCGAATTTTGAATGGGGATGAAATCTTTTATCTCTTTTCTCTTCACCACTTATGCAATTCCAAACAAAACAACGTCTTTTCTTCTTTTCTTCTTTTTGTACAGTATTTTTGACATGTTGTAACATCTAAATAAAAGTAAACGGAGCTCTTTGTATTTTGAAAAATGCTAATTATTGACAAATTAACTCGTTTTGTTTTTTGTTCATGTCTCAGGATTTAACATTGAACATGAGAATTGAAACAGTTTTTGAATTTGCATGTTTAGATTCATTTAGAGTTGCTTTGTAGATTTAAACTTATTGTGCTCACTGATTTTAATACGTCGTTTTGTAATTGAGACATTAGAATTTGATTAGAAGGGATTTTTCATTTTTCACACGACCTTCCACAAAAAGTATAAACTGCCTCAAATCTCTGGGCTCCACTTCATTTTATCAAGTTTTTCTCATTCTCGTGTCACTAAAATCCTGTGCAACTGTGTGAAATCGGACTGCGGTAAGTTGAGAAACCAGGGCTTGAGAATTTTGTGTTTTGTATTTTGGGGTTTGCGTAATGAGCCGTGTGTAAAGTGTAAAGTGTGTGCAAGGGGAAAAGCACTTGAGAGTTGAGTTCGTGATACGGAAGTGCGGAAACATTTGAGGAGTTTTTGAGTTGATTCGGTCTATTTTATTTGCTCCATTTCCTTTCTTTATTTGTTGACTTGTTTGTTTGTTTGTTTGTGGACTTCCGCAAAATAGGAAATGGAGAATAAAAAGATCCGCTTTCCCTTTCTTTTGTTCATTCTTCTTCATTCTTGTATTTGTTTTTGTACTGAGACAAATGAGATGAGACTTTTCTTGTGTCTTTTGCCGACTCTTTTATGTTTTGGCCTGTGATTTGTGATGTAATGTTGTTGCGTACATTTTGAATCTTAATTTTGCTACATGAAAAAATCCGGTCGGTTCGTAAATTGTCAATTTGAGCCACATTTTGTCGTTAGCCTTTGACTCAAGAACAGCACAAAAACAGTCCCATTTTCTACACATGTTCAATACACAACTTTTGATAAACATTTATATTTTTCCCATGAAAATCCAACACGTGAAATCAACTCAAAAGTCAAATAATTATCAACTACTAATTTTATTAACATTTTGTGATTTGTGCTAATATTTGTTTTGCAGGAATCAAGTTAAATTGATTTAAAATCAGCGACTTGCAGTGAAAATGAAGATGACGGACGTGTGTAAAAGGCCAAGTGTAAATTCCCAACTGTTTTCATGTGAGTTTCTTTCTGTCTCTAATTCTTTATCTTGTGTCAATTGTAGAATAATTGAGATTTCTGATTAATTTTCGTAGGTTTTTTAGTCACAATTCTTGTAGTATTTTCTTTTGCACATTTGCCCCGTGTTGCGAGTGAGCCCGTGTCGGCGGACGAGGGTTATTCCTATCATCTCAGTTTTTACCCGTCCAGCGAACAACAGAATGGAGTCGAGTCAGTTTTAGAGAAACCAGTCACAACGTCTTGGTTGTCCCGGGTAAAAACTACAACATTTCACTTCAAATTCTGTACAGGAAATTTACATTCCTCAAGGTTTTAAACTGAAATTTTAATTTTAATTTTTGTAGCACAAGAGAGGATTTGGAGGCGGTGGCGGAGGTGAAAAAAAATCAACAACTTTAATCTCATAAACAACAGTCATTTCACATTTTGAATGCAATGTACTAATTTTTGTGTGTGTTTGTTGTAACTTTTTCAGGATATGGCGGTGGTGGCGGTGGTAAGGAAAATGGGACATTTTCGCCATGATATTTTGAAAGAGGAATGTATATTTTCAAATGGGATTCTGTTGTGTTTTTTAGGTTACGGCGGAGGAACTGGAGGAGCTGCAGCCATCGCTCAACAAGCTGCAAATCAAGCCAAAGCTGCTCAAGTAAAATATTAAAAGCATTTTGAATTGTACTCTTAAATTTTGCCCTTGTCATTTCTTTTAAATTTTTAATAATTGCTGTTTTTTCTTGTTCCGTTTTAAACAGGCAGCTCAAGGAGCCGCTGCGTATCAAGGTAAGTTATTTTCTCCACTTTTGATCATGAGACAACTCCAATTAAAAATGCAATGTAAAATTGAAATGAAGTCTAAATTTCGTCTAATTGTTAATTGTGTTTTTGGTTTTGTCATTTTTAGCCGCGCAACAAGCACGTGCAACATTAGCGAGTCAAGCTTCGCAAGTAAGTCCTCACAATTTATATGTAAATTATATGTACATGCAAATTTCCATTTTAATCGATCGAAGATGAAAAGAATGAATTGATTTCTAATCTCTTTGATTTTGTTTTTTTTCTTTTTTTCTACAGGCCGCGCACCAGGTCCGTTTTTAAATCCGCCATTTTAAATGTTAAACAATAATGATGATTTCATGAATTAAGGGTTGAGATTTTAATGGGGTTTTGATACAGGCGCAAGCAGTAACTGCAGCCAAGCAGGCACAAGTTGCTCAGATTGCACAAGGTAATTAAAAAACCATTTCCATTTTTATTCTGTTGCTGTTGACTGGATATTGAATTTAATTATTGAATCTTGCATTTACTGCAACTAACTTTGTTTCTTTTTTGTTTGTGAATTTTGAAACAACAGCGGCACAAGCAGCACAGGTATGTTTTTTCCTTTATTTTTCATGTATGTTTAAAATTTTGGCTTGTTGAAAGTTGACTAATTTCTATTGCATTATCCATTGTCAATCCCGTTTCCATTTTTCGGACAGGCCGCTGCGTACGCTGAAAGGTGAGACAAAGTACAAAAGAATGAGATCTAAAATTTTATGAGAATTTTACCTTTAAAAAAAAACCTAAAACATATTTTGATTGATTTAGTACTCAAGCAGCAAGGGCCTCGGGTGCGGTACACGCTGCAGAAGCGAGTAAATTAAGGGCTCTCCACGCGGCGCAACATGGCGGATACGGGGCTGAAGAACAACTGTGGGCGGCTCAAAACGCACTACACGAAGCAAGGTACAAATTCACAAGCAAACAGACAATTATTTGCCCTTTTAATCCTTTCAAAATTCAAGAAGAATTATTGTTAACGACAAGTCCTTTTTTCCCTGATTTTAGATCAGTTCAAGCGGCGCAAGCCCAAATGGCGTACCAGGCCCAACAAAATGCAAGACACTTGTCCCAAAAACTCCAACATGCTCTCCACGATCTTGCTCAAGCACAATCAGGTAACAAGAAATTACATTGATTTCCCTCCATATTGAATATCCACAACTTTTTAATGGTGGTTTTGTTCTGCCGTCGCCATTTTGTAAAAGGTCTAAAATGAGCCATGTTTACTATTTTCAGCGGCCAACAAAGCAGCCTGGGCTGCAAGTTCTGCGCAGTCAAATATCGGCGGCTATGGACAAGGTCACTAAGAAACGAGACTTTGAGTGTACAAAAGAATGCTCTCGTTCAATAATTTCTCTGAAAATACTCGCCTCTCTGTAAATTTTGTAATAAAATGTACAAATTCAATAGTTTTTTACACACACCAAAAACGGTTTTTTTTAGCATTTATTTATTTGCACATGGAACAGTTTTTGACCGAGTTGAACATGTAAATGTGGTAACGTTGAGTTTTGAGTGGTGTAGTTTCTAGTTTCTTGTTGTGCATGGGAATTTGGATAGGTGGCAATCGCAGACCGGGTCGGACTCAACCAGAACCTCTCACAATTTCATGCCATTTCATTTCTAAGAATTCCATGTGGATTGTGGATTGATTCGAGTGTCGAGTGTGATCAATGGAAAAATCTCCTTTTGTTCTATTCTATTCCTTCAATTTCCCACATTCCACATTCCACATTTCATATGATGCATATTCATTCCTTAAGACAGTATTCAAAAGAAATGCGTTCTCGTGCAAGTGCATGGATTTTGAATTTTTCAACTTTTAGTACAGTTTAGAAGGGATAGTCAAATTAAACTAATTGGTCTCATGTTCCATGTTGAACCAGTCCATAAAGAAGTAAGTTTATGCATCTAAAATCCACAGCCCACACAACACGCGTCAACCCTTTCAATTTTCAATAGATAATGACGAGCCCGAGTTGAAAAAGGTAACCCAATTTCTCCTTTGTTTCTTTTTTCCATTTCAAGACAAATCCAAAGAAAAGACAAAGGCCAAGACAAAGACATGGAAAAATGGAAAAACAAACAGTGTGGAGAAATTACTCCATTAAAAGCATGAAAAATGAAAAGTATACGGTAGAAAAATAGGCATGTTGCATTGAATTGCATAAGAAAAAACGAAGGAAAGAAAGAGGAAGAAAAGGACGCCCATTTGGTCCTGGATATCGCGATATTAGAAATTAATTTGTGGTTTTTCTCTTTTCCTCTTTTCCTCAGAGAACGAGAGAGAAAGAGAGAGAAAGAGCGCGGCTTCTGCATGATTTCTGTCCATAAAATAAACAAAGTAATATTCATGAGAATGAGGCTAATAAAAAGGAGGAGACGCTTCAGCCATCAAAATCAAAAATTACATGGAACAAACCAAACCAAAGCAGAGTGGAACAGAGCGGAAAGAAAGAAAGGGTGAAGAAAATTGGAGAGGTTTCTGTTTTCTTCTCCCTTTTGACAACTCCTCCTTTTACTCGGAACTCAGAAGCAGAAAATGAGTCCCCGATAATTGAAAAAGAGCAAACAGCAAACAAGAAAAGAAACAACAAGATAATATCAGGGATTTTGTTTCAACTTGATTTTCTTACTCTCCGCCTCCGCCTCC
>JAQGBI010000933.1:0-12059 GCA_034698325.1 Sminthurinus elegans | reverse complement strand
ACCAAATGGAAGAAGCTGGCTCTTTGGCATCTCAATGTGATAGTTACAATTTTGTACGTCTCATTTTTGGCGGTGCGGTGTTTTCAGGTGGTTTTGAGTGAGGATAGCGAATTTAGTCCAACTGTCAAAATTTATGTCCTGTGTATTTTCCTCTTTTACTCTTTTACTTTGATCGGTCAATATAATTTTGTGACGAGGAAAGAGGAAATAGTTCTTCTCAATAAACAGACTTTCATTCTCGTGGATCAATTCAGCGGTGAGTTTTGACGGTTGGATTTCCAATGACCAAATTTAAAAGAATTCTATGCTTTTATCCATCTAATTAAAAATCATAATAAGAGTTATCTGAAATCTGAAATGAAAAAGGCTCTTAAAAATTTCATGTCATTTTTCAGCCCAATTGAAGCATGAAGATTAAAATGGCGGATGTGGGATGCCCAAGATTTTCAATCTTTGTCTACCCTTTTTGTGGTATCTTTGTTTTGCTGTTCCAGTTTGCATTGGGATCCTCAACCTGGTCATGCCAAATTCTCCGGATTTCATTTCCTCTGTAATTTTACCGGAGGCGGGAATTTTGAGATGGATTTTACTCGTCCCGTGCGCCCTCTTTCAGTCCAACTTCATTTGTGTCTACGGTGTCAACGGGGTTTTGTATTTGAGTCTATTTTTTGGCTTTGTTTTTCCTGAATTCATCGCCCTCAGACAAATCAAGTAGGAATTTAAAAAATTCATACATAAAAAATATTTCAAAATGCATTTACATTTGATTTAAATCAATCGTGTAATTTGGGCCATTTATTGAATGTTGAATGTAGACGTTGGCTTCTCGCTGGACACAATCGAAATGAATCAATTTCAGGTCGGAGAATCCAAAAGATGCTTCAAATCTACAGACAACTTGGAATTCTCCAGGAATTCTTTCACGACTTGCTTTGCGCCCAACTTTTTCCCGCCTTCAAATTTCTCATGATGATTTGGATTGTTCTTGGAATTCACGGGTTCATTCGGATGAACGGACTTGTCTCCGCTCTCCTCGGAGCGGAGACAAGCCTTCAGCTGCTGAAGAGCCTTCAGCTGCGTCGTTATTGTCGTTCTCGTCGTCATGATTTCTGCGTGCGCTGAAATCCATGAAAAGTCAAAAGCGGTTCTCCAGTTGCTCAAATCCTACGAAGTTCAAAGGTGTTTGACGCCGTACGAGAAAAAAACGTGTGAATCCTTCCGCCTCATCCAAATTCAATTGAGGTCCAGTTATTTCATCGACAAGTTGAATGTGATCACCGTCTTGCAAATTGTCAGAGATAACACCATCAGCATTCTCATGACAGGGGTTTAAAATGCAGGAGAAAAATTTAAAAAAAATCTATTCTTTGTTCTACACACAATCCTTTTGTTTCACGTTTCCTCATTTCCCTTGCAATTATTGCACTTGTCTTTTGTAACTGAAGCGGAAGAGTTTAGTTTGATTCAGTAGTTTTGAAACAGTACTTTTGCTCTTCATCCTAAAATTCTCATGTGTAAGCATATGATTCACAGATTTTTTGAAGAAATTTCATCCACTTTTGAATAAACTTGAAATTGAAACATTCATTTCATTAGTAACAAAATACAATACATTTTGTCCAGCTAAGTAATGAATTTATTTACATGATTTTCACGGTTCATGTGGAAAAGGAACCAACAGTTTGGCAGTTTGGCAATTTGGCAATTTGGCATTTTAGTATTTCGCAATTCCAGTTTTATGGGCTCATTCAATCATGCGATGGCTGGTCTTAATTAATATTCCTAACTACGATCCAATATATGAACAATTCTTTGTTGTTCCGTTTTTTGGGTCGCGGAGTAATCAACATTCAGCACATGTAAATTATTCAACGAATATCGAGCGACTTGTCGCAAGAAAATACAAAGTTATAGTTGTATTCTGATGTTGGTATTTTCATAATATTCTACTAAATATTTCCCCTGAATTTCCTTAGACACAACCATTTTACTCTGTACAAAACAAGAATGGGGCTAAACGACGGCCAAGCCATTTTTTTTGACGCAAATTCTCACAGGAAATAAAGAAAGGAAATGGCATGGATTTATTCCTGTAAATTGTAAATTATTTTAAAGGGTTGAGCATTTGAGCATTTTAGAATTTAGAATGTAAAATGTTTACATGTTCATTTTTATAGACTCGTTTATTTATAAATGACAAATGAAGGCCTTGTAAATAATTTTCTTTTGGGTCGAGAGTCGAGAGTCGAGACATCCTGAAAAGTTTTATCACACAACACACAGCGGGAATGATGAGGCATTTTCCTTTAGAATATTGCATATTGGATAATTGAACGGGTTTCGCAACTCACAGTGTTCGGCTCTCGGGCTCCACTTTCAACGCTGTGGACTGTCGACTCAAGACATGTAAATTATTCAAGAAATATGGAATATCGAGTGAAACGAAGACAAGGGAAATTTCCTAGTACTGCAAGGATGTTGTTGTGTGTTATATTCTGCCACTGAATGTGTCAGGTACTTTCTGTTCCCGTGAACATTTAGGTGATTTCAATGCTGAATAAATATTTTCCACGTTGAATGTTGAACGAATACGAAAGCCAGTCCAAAACTACAGACTGCGGAAAATCCAGTGTGACACCATTTGTCATTTGCCATTTACCATTTGCCACGTCACCCGGACAATTCAGTCTTCAGTCTCCGCTTGACCGCCTTGTGAATTGGGAGAGAAAATAACGACAGCCCACAAATCCAACGTCATCAAGAATCAAGAATCAAGAGCTGAGAGTGTTTACGACTTTTGAGTCATGTTGTTAAATTAAACTCTTACCAATTACAAAACATTTAAAAATTTAAGCATTTAAATAAAACAGGCACTAGACAGAAAATGTCAATTTTATCCCCAGTTTTTAAAGAGTGTACGAAAAAAGGATTTCAAATTGGGAGTTTTTTGCACAGTCACCCACTTGAATGGAATGAAGAATTAAATGAGCCACAAGTCACGACCAAATGGCGTAAATTAATACTTTGGCGTCTGAATGTGATGGTCACAATGTTGTACGTCTCATTTTTGGCGGTGCGAACTGTTCAAGTCAACTCGAGTGAGGACAGCAAATTTAGCCCAGCTGCCAAAATTTACGTGCTTTTCATTTTTTTCTTTTACTCTTTCACTCTGGTCGGACAATTGAATTTAGTGAGGAGGAAAGAGGAATTGCTTCTTTGGAACAGTCAAATTTTCACTCTTGTGGATCAACTCAGCCGTGAGTTTTTTATTTTTGTATAGTAATTAATAATGTTTAAACTTCAAAATTCACTGGTCAAAACTCAAACCTCAAAACTGGATGGCTCTTTAACTTTGTTCAATTTTCCAGTTGATTTAAATGAAGAAAACAGCAACGGAAATGGCGAGGAAGATGGCGGATGGGGAATGCCCAGGATTTGTGACCTTTGCCTCCCACTTTTGTGGTACGTGTCTTTCATTGTCTCCTTTTTTGTTGGGATTCTCAATCTGGCCATCCCAAATTCACCCGACATGATTTCCTCTGTAATTTTACCCGAGGCGGGAATTTTGAGATGGATTTTGCTCGTTTCATGTGCACTTTTCCAATTCAACTTTATGTTTGTCTACGCTGTCAACGGGGTTTTGTACTTGAGTCTATTTTTTGGCTTTGTTTTTCCTGAATTCATCGTCCTCAGACAAATCAAGTAGGAATCAAAAATGTTGACCTTTTTTTAAAATGCATTGACGTTTGATTTCATGTATGATTTCACACTCTGTGTCATTTGTTTAATGTTGAATGTAGACGTTGGCTTCTGGCTGGACACACTCAAAATCAACCGATTCCACGACGGAGAATCCAAAAGATGCTTCAACTTTACAGACAACTTGCAATTCTCCAGGAATTCTTTCACGACTTTGCCTGCGCCCAACTTTTTCCAGTCTTCAAGTATTTGATGATGATTTGGATTGTTCTTGGAATTCACGGGTTCATTCGGATGAACGGACTCGTCTCAGCTCTCCTCGGAGTTTTAAGCTGCATCTGTATCATCCTTCTGGTCGTCATGGTTACGGCATGTGCTGAAATTCATGACAAGTCCAAGGGAATTCTCCAGCTGTTCAAATCCTACGAGGTTCAAAAGAGGTTGACGCCCTTTGAGGAAAAAGTGTGTGAATCCTTCCGCCTCATCAAAATTCAAATGAGGTCAAGCTACGTCATCGACAAATTGAATGTCATCACTGTCCTGCAAATTGTCCGGGACAACACCATCAGCATTCTCATGACAGGGGTTTAATGTTGATGCTTGTAAATATGAAATAAATCCGTCTGTAAACTTAAATCTGTAGTTTCCAGCCTGTAAAAATACTATTAAATAATAATGTTTGTGCTTTCTCTCGTTTTTGTACTTATATGCTGGTTTTCAGCCAGCTTGAAAAGATTTCATTGACAAGCTGTCCTCAAAATTGCCCTCAGTTTTCCTTTGCCGGGGTTGAAAGAGAGAAATGTACATAAGTGATCAACCAAGAATAGCGCAGTTTGCCTCTTTTACTTTTATATCTGCTGAATTTAGAGTATTGAACAAACTTGAAGCTCCGTGTGCTTTTTCAGGCTCATTTGATTAGCTGCTTGAGTTGAGTTGAATTTATGGTCGGCCATGGCAATTAGACTAAATTAGACTAATTAACCAAGTTTTTTGGTTGGCTGGTCGGTCTGGCTCCGGGTTTTATATATTTGGGTCTGTGAATAATTCAGTACATGAATTATGTCCTGAGTTGCTTCGCATCTTTTAGGAACCTATGCTAAAACCAGAGCCATCGAGATGTCTACGGTTCTTTCACGAGGTAACTCAAATTTGGAGCATATTCTGTTCATTTTGCGGGTTGCTATTTGGATTTGATAAGAAAAGAGAAAAGAGAAACGAGAGTTGAGTACAAAGTAGAAATGTGCAGAAAAGTACCAGAATTCAAGCTGTAGGAAATATCTGTTTCTGCGTAATGCTAAATGCTAATTGACCACCCAAGTTTTATAGGGGTTTCCACACATGAGCCGAGTCGCAATTTTCCTTCTTTTGGGGTGTAGACTCTAGACAAAAAGAGAGAGCCATTGCCTTCTTGCATCAAAAGTCCAGAGTCCATTTTCATTCTAGTTTGGAGTTTGGTGTTGGGAGTTAAAATTAATCAGAGCCTGTCAAACCATGTGTAAACATCTTTTTGTCCTTGCTCTTTTCTTTTAAATAATGATTTAATGATGTGGTGCAATCCAAATGCACAGTAAATAAATAAATAAAAGTCAATGGGTTTGCCGGTTACAACTTTTGTTTCATGTAGCAGCTAATTTTTTCAAGTGCCGTTGTTATTTTTATTGCTGTTTAATTTGTTCTTTATTATAAGAAAAGATGTGGAAGTTAGACAAGGGACATGCATAATTCATTCCACACATGAAAAAGAAGCTTTTATTTACTTGTAGATTGTAAACTTGAAAATGACAATTTCCTCCGCCTTTTTTTAATCAGCTTGAACTCGGATGAACTCGGCTTTTCTTGGTGTGTATAGATATTTTTTATACCTGAGTACAAAATATAAAATAGATTATAGATCTGTACAAAGTACAAAGTGGAAGAAAATAAATAGTTTAGTATCCAGAGAACCAACTAAAAAATAAGCTGAAGAGTTTCATAACTGTCCTTACAATTTACAGCATATAAAAAAGTCTACATGATATATTGAAATGTAGAAAAACTGATAAGAAATCTGCGGGGGATCTCTTTTGGATCCTTTGGCTGTTGACTGCTGGCTTCTGGTAGCGAGAGGAACAGAGCCTTTTTAGTGTGCAAGTTGTTCAATGTTGAGATGCGTGTATATTTTGTATGTATTTAGTATGCATTATTCACTACACCTTTTTTAATCCCAGTGATAATGCAAATGACAAATGAGGATTCCAAACTCTGGATTTACAATTCATCATTAAAAAATAAATACATGTACAAGATGCATATCGAGTGTTGACTGTTGAGTGTGGCCTACTTATACGTCTATCTTATAATTTATAGAGTATAGAACCTGGACAAATGACTACTTTTCTCGCATCTCCTACCTCGCATGTAGACTGCACAAAAGATTTCTCAAACCAAGAAGCAACTTGATTTGTTTCCTGTCTCTCGTAATTCCAATTCCAACTCCTCGTTATTTTTTACATTATAAATTTGCACTTTTTCTGCAAAATATTAGCCAATTATAAATATTTTTAATACAAGTGTTTGTCATTTTTACTTGAATTTTGAACCATTTCAATCTTGAGTCTTGAGTGTTGAAAGTAATTAATCTAAGATAAATTAGTTTTCTGCTCTCTGTCCCGCTTTATTTTTTTCTCCTTCTCGTTGGAGCCGAATTTTTTCATTAAATTCAGCATGGGAACCTTCAAAGTTGTTGCTTTGTCGCTAATTGCCAGAACTGGAATGTTTCTGATGTTGAAATTTGGGGGGAAAAGAAGGTGAGTATCTTGAAAATCCCCTCGTGGTACAAAATAGTAAATACTTTACAAATTTTTGCAATGTAAAATGTGAATATTTACGGATGATTATTTATTATGTACAAAATATATTGTTAAATTATTATCATTTATCATACAGGGATTTATGTCTCATGTCTTTTTTTGTTCTTGTTCTTGTTGTTTATTCTTAGATCCAAGAAGGGTTCAACATTGAGTCGACTCAACCACGAATTGAACAGTCGGCAAGGCCGATTTAATATCTATGTAATATTTGTCTTGTTAGGAGTATATATTAAGACCGATTTTCCCAATTATGTTCGAAAAGCTAATGTGAGTTCTGTGGTAATCCTATTTTTACTCCAAAAATTCTCACCCCCGGGAGAACAGGGAGCTTCTTTCGTTGGTCGTTTAATTACCCACCGAGCCATACTCGCCCTGCTTTGAAAGTATTTCAAGTTAATGATTTAAAATAAATCCTAAAGAGTAATAAAAAGAATGGAGTAAGAATAATAATTTTGTTTGTGTACAATTTTCATTGATTTACCTTGATTCATTTGGAATGTGGATTTTTCTTAATTTCATCCTTCATATTTCATACTAGAACATTTTAAATTTTAAATTGTAGTAAACCATCAAAGTTTTTCATCATTAATTCAACATCGCCTGATGATTTCAAAGTTTTCCTTGACATTTTTTTTTTAAAGTAGTCTCTCATTTTGCATGCATAATACATACAAATACGATGTCATAGAGAATTTTCAAAGGTCAAAATGATAAAATGATGAGAATGCCGATTTGGAGTTTTACATCATGCCAATTTTAGGCTTCGTTTTCCACTACTGGATGAAGGAAGCAGTTTGGACAAAAGCCAAGGGAATTTTACACGGTCCAACGCAATCTCAAAATTCCCTTTGGCTTTGAATTTGAAAGGGTCAAAAAAATACCAACAAATATGAAAAACGTGACAAATGTAAACCGTTTGAAAAAATACACAATTATTTTCACAGTACAAAAAAATGATTGTTAGTCCTGGTTTGATTTTACTCATGTTTTCTATTTCTTTTTCAATTTCAGACATTTTGATCGACACAAGAAATGTCCTCAAAATCCCCATAACAACGTGACACCAGTTTTATTCTCTTGTACTCACCGCAAAACCAGACAGGGGAAAAATAATGTTGAATTTGAATGTTGATGAATATTGATGAAATACATCTATTTCATCTATTTGTAGTTTGTAAAGGGACTTTTAGTCATTTATTCTTTCTGTCTTCTTTGTAAACAGCGCCTGTTTTACCAAACGCAAAGTACGCAGCTGCGTAGCCAAAAAAGCAAGAAATTGGTATAAAATTCCAGCTTTTGTAAAAAAAAAACTAATGGTGGCGTCTAAAAGTATCACTTTCGGTTGCCATGTCGATTTACAAAGGACTGTTTCCTAATCATTCGATAACGTATGACTTTTGAATAGCTTGGCGCTGGTTTTTTTCTGGACCGTCCGAACTCGGATGAATTTTATCATGTAGAACCGGAATGATTAAATTGCTCTTGAATAATTGAACAATTTTCCAATCAATTAGTCCCGCTAATCAGCAAATGTAAATTATTCAACAAATATCCAATATCAAACCAACTGTACTAAAAAAGTAGTTTCATTCTTTGGTCGTGTGTATTCAGGTTTTACGTACATAATTTCTGAATCCGCTGAATTCCTTCAGGTACTTTTATCCTTGTATTTATTTCCAGGCAATTTGTATATTTTATATTGAATATTGGGAGTCGGTTGTGTTGACGAGGAGTGCCAATTAATTTAAGCTCCTCCGCTCATTCCTCTTCTCCTGATTGCTAATTTCTTGTAGTGCTCTCATTTGTCCTGCCGATAAGTGGACATACAAGCCAAAGCCAGAAAATTAGACGTACTCGACTCTCAAAGTAATTGCACGAGTCAAGACAAGAGAAGCCAAGTCCAAGCTTTAGGAATTTCCTAGAAGCTCTAGAGTCCCAAAAATTCAGTCACCATTTGTCCACTGTATGAAATAAGCAAGTAAAACATACCGACAGCATCAAACCTCTAGATTCTACATGAATCAAAGGAAAAGAATTACAAGTCTCCATTTTTCATGCCTTCTTCAGCAGTCACAACTCGCAAAAATTTAAAATTACAAATAAAAATAACAACTGTGGGGAAAATGTCAATTTTATCTCCAGTTTTCAAAGAGTGTGTGAAAAGGGGGTTTACAATCGGCGGTTTCTGTGGCACTCATCCACTTGAATGGAACGACAGTTTGAATGAGCCACAAGTCACGACCAAATGGAAGAAGCTGGCTCTTTGGCATCTCAATGTGATAGTTACAATTTTGTACGTCTCATTTTTGGCGGTGCGAACTCTTCAAGTCAATTTGAGTGAGGACAGCGAATTTAGCCCAACTGCCAAAACTTATGTACTTTTTATTTTCCTCTTGTACTCTTTCACTCTGACCAGCCAGTACAATTTCATGAAAAGGAGAGAGGAACTAGTTCTTTTCCAAAAACAGACTTTCACTCTCGTGGATCAACTCAGTGGTGACTTTTTACTGTTGGATTTCCAATGACAAAATGTAAAAGAATTCCATGCTTTTATCCGTCTAATTAAAAATAATTAATCTGAAATAAAAAAGGCACTTAAAAATTTCATGCAGATGAAAATGGCGGATGGGGAATGCCCAAGATTTTCAATCTTTGTCTACCCCTTTTGTGGTATCTTTGGTTTGCTGCTCCAGTTTCCATTGGGATTCTCAACCTGGTCATGCCAAATTCCCCGGATTTCATTTCCTCTGTAATTTTACCGGAGGCTGGAATTTTGAGATGGATTTTACTCGTCCCGTGCGCTCTCTTTCAGGTCAACTTCATTTTTGTCTACGGTGTCAACGGGGTTTTGTATTTGAGTCTATTTTTTGCCGTTGTGTTTCCTGAATTCATCGCCCTCAGACAAATCAAGTAAAGTTTCAAACTTTTTGTACATGTGCTTTTTATCGAAAAGAAAAAACATATTTTAAAACTTGAAATTTTACTTGTGGTTTTTAAAATTGTTTTATTCAACATTCAACAGACGGTGGCTCCTCGCTGGACACACTCAACATGAAAATCCAACCCAATTTATTCCACGGCGGAGAATCCAAAGGATGCTTCAAATGTACAGACAGCTTGCGGTTCTCCAGGAATTCTTTCATGATTTTGCCTGCACACAACTTTTTCCGGCCTTCAAACTTCTCATGATGACTTGGGTGGTCCTTGGGATTCACGGGTTCATTCGGATGAGCGGACTTGTTTCAGCCCTCCTCGGAGGGTTAAGCTGCATCTGTATCATCCTTCTGGTCGTCATGGTTGCCTCATGTGCGGAAATCCATGAGAAGTCAAAGGGAATTCTCCAGCTGTTCAAATCCTACGAGGTTCAAAAGAGGTTGACGCCGTACGAGAAGAAGACGTGTGAATCCTTCCGTCTCATCCAGAATCAAATGAGGTCAAGTTATGTCACCGACAAGTTGAATGTGATCACTGTCATTCAGATTGTCTTGGACAACACCATCAGCCTTCTTGTGGCAGGGGTTTAAATGGCAGGAAAGACGGGCATCATGTTACTTTGTTTAAGTGCGTAATTCGTAAAGTAAGGCTTGAAATTCTGTACTGTTTTGCTGTTGGTGATGTTTTAAAAAGGGAATCGAGTCAAGGGAGAATTAGAATGTTAGAGTCTGGTGTAATCCTATTGACTTTCAATTGTCCTTTTGAAAGCATCGCAGGTTGTCAGGAATTTAGTTTTGATATTACTTTACTTTCTCCACAACCCTCAAAAGCATGTTAATTCTTTTCAATTTTTAAAACTTTAGAGCATTTTCATCTTCATGTTTCACTGTTGAATGAATGACGCAGTTTGGACAAGAGCACAGCAACATTTTGCGCGTGAGCGTTTTTGTTATTTTTGATATCAAAACCAAATAAAAATTTGAGACTTTGAAAAAAAATTTAAATTCTGCTAATCAAACGAGTTTAATTTTAGTTTCTCCTACCTTTTTTGCTCCATGAATTTTAAAATTAAAATGAACTACTTTTACTTTGGATGAGTACAGAAAAATGGAAACTTGTTAGTGGAAGCATAAATTATTCGTAATCCATAAACCACTTTCCCTTTTATGTAGCCTTCGCGCGTTTAAAATATGAAATACACATGGTTAATTTTAATGAGGAAAAAAGAGAAAGGACATGAATGCACAATACACAAGCCAAAGACAAAAATGAAGGCATAGAAGCTCCATAAAGTTCCAGTGTTAATTTATTTTTTGTCCAGATCCAGAGACCGAGACATTGACAAAAAGGCACTCGTGACCCATTTCATCTCACTCTGTTTTGTTTACTTCAATTTTTAATGTGGGTCAAAAAGTCAAAGGCTCAAACGGCCAAGGCCAAACCCAACAAAAAGACGAACACTTTTTCCATCCTTCGTTGTCCGTTCTATTTGTCCAGTAGAAAAGATCTTTGTGATGGTATATAAAACAGCCACAACCACTTTATTTCGTCATCTCCAATCTCCAGCCTCCAGTCGAAACAGCAGAAAATATCCCACAGTCAACTACACTGATATTTCAAGTAAGATTCAGATTCTAAATACGTTTTGTTTGTCCTGTGCTGTGAATAATTTTGTAGAGATAAATTTATAAATATTTTAGAAAACAATTGCACTCATTTCTTAAACCTTTGATTTTTTATCTTTTTGTACATTAAATTAGCTAAAAAGTTTGCATGTTTTTTTATATTTTATTCAGGTGTTGAAGCCGAAACTGAAGCTGTTGCCTTTGCCTTTGTCATTGTGATTGTGGTAGTTTTTGTCAGGAAGAGAAGAATTATTGTGAGACAATGAGGAGTCCAGCCATTTTGTGGTTCTTTCTTCTGGCCTTCCTTGTTTTTGTGTCCATGTCCGAAGAACGAGAGATGGGTCGGATGAAGAGAGAAGATTACTCTTGCACCACAACTCAGGACTGTCTGGACAAGTTTGAGAATTTCAATGGATTTTGTGACGATAATGGTGAGTGTTTCACTTACCCCATTATGGTCCAACTCCCTCAGCCCATTCCACCGCCCCCACAAAATGTCACAATTCCTGCCCAAGTTCTACCTCCACCAATTACTGTTTAAACATCTCTAAAATGCCTAAGGGCTCAGATTAAATACATCAAAAATACAACATTAATAGATAAAAAAAATCCAATGAAAAAAATTCTTATTAACTTTGTAGTAAAATTCATTTCATTCCTTCTGTAAAACTTGCTATTTCACTTCATACTTAAAAATTAATGTTTAAATTAAACTTGAACTTGATTCAAAATCCAACTTGAAAACTGCAGCTTGTATAAACTTTACATTTTCCCTTTGAATGATGAATATTCAGCGTTTACTTGAGACTCGAGACGAGCCTGTGGTTCATTTACATACAAAATAAATACAAATACAAACACGAGCAAAAAAGTTAAAGGTCAAAAGTCAAAAGCCGTCAAACAAATTCTATTGCGTCTTGAGATTTGAGATGTGAGATTTGTGATTCACAGG
>JAQGBI010000932.1:0-12070 GCA_034698325.1 Sminthurinus elegans | reverse complement strand
GATCTGAATTGGCACGTAACATTGGGAATGAGTAAATAAAAAATTACAAATTTTTTCACAATCCATGATTTTATTTGTCGTCTAATTGGTCTTGAGTTTGGAGTTTGCAATTTGGAATTTTGATGTTGCTGACGACTGACTCTTTGAAACTGCGAGCCCATTTAAAAACATGTTGAACACTCCATGGCGACCACCCACGAGGAATGACGTACAAAGAGCAAAGAGACAAATTGAGAGTAGTCGACTAAACAAAATAGCACAGAACAGCAAGAAGAAGAATGAGAAATTTGAATTCATGACATTTTTCCTTTGTCCAGAATCCAGAAGCTCGTGTCAATCATCCGGAATCATGCAAAATGTGTAGTAAATTGGAGATTTTTCATGTTTTCTCTCGTTTTGCAATCGGATTTTCAAAATCATCAAACAAATACTAAAGCCCAAAACGCGGAGCCACCGTGTGGATTTTACGCTGTACGACGTGGGAGGCCCAAGACAAAAATCCCTCTTACATCGTGCTTCTCCCATATTCGTATTTACTCGTGTGTTTTACAGTGTGTTACTTTCTACTGCCGTTGTCATTGTAATTGTTGGGGTGGGAGCTACACACAGAGTTCTCTAAAAAAACAGGGGTGAGAACTTTTCATAATGACAAGGACAAACGACAAACTACAAGTAAATTAAATGATGAAGGCCATTCTAGTTTTCCATGTCTAAAACTCTCATTTACTCCTTCTATCAAGTGATTCAAACTGATTCATAAATGTAAACAAAATGATTGCGTAAAATGCTTAAGCTACTTTTAAGGGAAACAAATTACAATACTTTTTCCATGTATTTAGTTTGCAGTATGCAAAGAATTCCCTCTGGTTGACTCGAGTCTCGAGTTGAAATACAATAAAAAACTGGAGCTCACTTTCACTTACGTTTGAATTCGGGTCAAAGGCCATAGTAAAAACTGAAGCACGCGATGAGCATTTCCGGCTTCCGGCCAACTCTTTTCAAGCCATTTCATATTGCACCTGTGATATTTATTCCATCCAGGTGCTTAACATTTAATGAATCCGGATTGTGGATTATTTACTTTGTGGTTATCCAAGTTCTCGAGAACAAACAAAACAAGGGGGAAACAAAAAGGGGTAAAATGTAAAATGAAGCTTCAGGCTCTGGCCAATTCCTGACTTCCAACTTTCCCCTAATCAAACGAAAGAGCCGAACCTGAGCAGAGCACACAGAAAAATTAAGAGAAGGAATTCAATTCAGTCCCGCACAAGAAACTGAAAACGGGAGCTCGCAGCTCATTTGGTGAAAATATTAAATACGGAAGCAAGAGCAAAGAATCAAAAACTAAAACTTGAAAAATGCCCAAAGTTGTCAAGCCCAAAAATGGAAGAAAACCAGAACCAAAACCAGGGACAAAACCCCGCCACGTTTGTGAATACTGTGACAAAGAGTGGCGCACTCCATATAAACTTGACCAGCATCGCAGAGTTCACACGGGGGAGCGGCCATTCCCTTGTAATTTGTGCAGTTACTCAGCAGCAACAAAGGACTCCCTACAAACACACATTCGTCGTCATCTGCAGGAAAAACTGTTCAAGTGTCCGGAACTCGGCTGCAACTTTTCAGCCGTTGATTCAGGAAACTTGAAAACCCACCAGCTCGTCCACTCCCAAGAGAAACTGTTCTCCTGTCCGCACTCTTCATGCTCTTACAGCGCTGGACAAAAGTCTAATCTGGCTCGTCATACGAAAACTCATCAAGAGAAACGAGATCGAGCCAAGCGGTTTCAGTGCGAATTGTGCTCCTTCAAAACATCAAGTAAGGATCTTCTCCGTAGTCACGTGACTTTTATTCACTCCGCGGAGAAAAGGTTCAAGTGTGAGGAGGAGGGGTGCAAATTTGCATGCAAGACAAGCAGTAATTTATATCAACATGCTCAAGCTCATAAGGAAAAGAGGCTGAGTTGCTCCCATTCAAATTGTGAGTACATGACAAATCAGAAGGGGGTTTTGAAACGCCACATGAAAATCCACTCGGAGGACAAAAAGTACAAATGTCGGATTTGTTCCTTTGCGACTCGTCATTCCTCCAGTTTGGTGAAACACATGCGGACTCACACAAAAGAAACGCCGTTCAAATGTTCAGTTGTGGGCTGTTCTTACGCAGCAAAACAAAAAAGTAATCTCAGAAGCCATGTCAAAAGTGTTCATCAACGTCTTCGACCTTTTCAATGTCCACTGTGCTCTTTTGCTCCAGCTCAAAAAGTTCAATTGAAAAAGCATCACATCAGCCAACATTCAACACTCAACGCAACGCTACACAGGGAGTAAAATCCAGAGGAAAAACTAACACCAAGAATCCACGTCGAGTCTAAATGGAATCAACCGCCAACAGTCGACATGAATTGGAATTCCTGGAATCCGCAATTTAAATTTAACTTTGCAAAGCGTTGGCTTTGACTTTGTTTTGATGATTGATAATAATATTTGTGGGTATTTTAATTCAATGCTCAAATTCCTATTTAACATTAAAGGTTTGTTTGGTCCACCTGATTTTAACATAGTTTTTTCTGCCTCAAGGCAATTTTTTGCTCAAAAATGGAAATAAATCAAGTCAGAATTTGAAATCCTTTTCTTCAAATGTAGAAATTTAATCCTGGTCATTTCATGTACTTTGTTTGTCATTTTAACAAGCATCAACTCTCAAGTCCCAGATCAAGTGCGCTGAAATATTGTTGCATGGCGAATCAGCACAATCCTCACGGATCAACAACTTTTGTTGTCTTCACAACAAATTTAGAATTCCAAAAAATAGGATTTCTGTCTGTACCGTGAATTTGAGTATCAAAACATTCAAATTGGTCTAAACCAATTCCTTTTGAAATTAGATTGGACTGGCAATTTTAACAAAGCTTTCTCCATCCATTCAAGAATTTCCTTCTTTACAATTTACAACTGATTATTTTCATTAAAACTCCCGATGGACTTTTTCCAAAGTTATTGGAGTTGAGCTTTGGATTTGGCTCACAATTTGACTCTTTCCATTCGGAAGTCCAGAAGCCTTCTGGGGAGTTTGAAATTGAATACAAAGCTGGAAGCTGGATGCACGCGATGGAAATTTCCCTCCGACTTCCGCCTCTCGAGTTTCCCCCTTTTCCTGTCCGTTGCATTTTTTATTGTTTCCACCCGCACTTTTGAGCATTTATTTATCGGACTCTGAGCTTTCATGTTCATTGTGGAAAATCAAGTGGACTTTAAAACATTTCCTCACGAGTCCAGTGGAGTCGAGCCAATCCCTACGCATTACGCATTTACGCATCTCTCACGCACCATCAGTTTAAATTGAATTTTGTGCATTTGACATTTTGGAAGTCCTCGCAGTTGGATAAAACAAGAAGGAAAACAAGGAGAATTCAAAGAGCAGAGGAAAATAAAACTTTTCTCCTTGAAATTCTCAGTTTCAAATTTCAAATCCCCTTGGTTGAACGAACAAACCCGAAACCGAAGCGGAAGCCAAACTGAGCAGAAAGTAAGCATATAAAAAATAAGAGCTCAATTGAATTCAATTCCAGAAATTTCATGCTCTGAATTCTTCATTCAACATTCCACACGACAGGCGCCTTTGCATACAAATTTTTAAAACTTGCATTTACGATATTTGCATTTTTAACTACAGACAAAATAGAAAATAAAAACTTGTCCGTTTCTTTCTGAAAATATTTTATAGGAAATTCCAGACCAAACCAAAGAAAACAAAATTAACCAAGTCAAAGAAAATGCCCAAAACCTCCGTTGCCCAGCAGAAAAAAGTGGGGAGGAAATCCCTTTGGATTTGTGAATATTGTGACAAAGAGTGTCGTGATTCAAGGGCACTCAAAGACCATCGCAGAGTCCACACGGGAGAACGGCCGTTCCCTTGTAATCTCTGCAGTTACTCCGCCACACAAAAAGCCGCCCTACAAACCCACATTCGACGTCATCTCCAGGAAAAACTGTTCAAGTGTCCCGAACGCGGCTGCAACTTTTCATCCGTCCAATCAGGAAACTTGAAGACCCATCAGCTCGTCCACTCCCAAGAAAAACGGTTCTCCTGTCCTCACGCTTCCTGCTCTTACAAAACTGGACTAAAATCTAACCTGAATTCTCATATGAAAACTCATATAGAGAATCCAGCCAAGCCCTTTCAGTGCCAGAAATGTCCGTTTAAAACAACAAGCCGTTTTCAACTCAGAAATCACATGACCTCGATTCACTCCACC
The DNA here is from genome assembly GCA_034698325.1 of Sminthurinus elegans. Taxonomy (NCBI): domain Eukaryota; kingdom Metazoa; phylum Arthropoda; class Collembola; order Symphypleona; family Katiannidae; genus Sminthurinus; species Sminthurinus elegans. Next base: position 7,812 of record JAQGBI010000932.1, on the reverse strand, counting down.
GAGAGAAACTTCAAATGTGAAGAGGCAAGGTGCGACTACGCGGGAAAAACAAAAGGTGGATTGACTGTACATCTTCAGAGTCACGAGGAAAAGAGGTTGAGTTGCCCAGCTCCAAACTGTGAGTACAGGACGAATCAAAAGGGCCTGTTAACAAAACACATGAAGAGCCACTCGGAGGACAAACGGTTCAAGTGCCGGATTTGTGAGTATGCGACTCAGTCATCATCCAATTTGACGGTTCACATGCGGAGGCATACCAAAGAAACGCCGTACAAATGCAGAGTTGTTGGCTGCTCTTATGAAGCGAAGCAAAGCAATGATGTCAAGAGGCACGTGGAAAGTGTTCATCAAAATATTCGTCCTTTTCAGTGTCCATTTCCACTCTGCTCTTTTGCTTCAGCTGCCAAAATTGGCTTGAGAAGACATCAAAACTCTCAGCATCCGGGTCAAAATCAAGGTCAAGGTCAACATGAAAAGAGAGCAGAAAGGAGAAAATCAACTTGACAATTGAATGGAATCACCAACTCCCGGATGGCACATTCAATTTGAGTCATTTGAATGAAACTTTCGTTTGAATTTCAACTTAAATTCCCACCTTTGACTTTGAACTATTTTCTGTTCAATGTAATTCTTTTTTGTATAAAATGCGTTCATTATTTCAATAGTTTGTAAAAACATTTCAATTGTAAACTTTGATCAGGCGGTTTTCTGTAATTTCCGTGTTCCTGCTTCAGTTTTTTGTGTAAAAGAATACAATAAAAATAAATAATAATTTACGTTTCCTCATGAAAATTTAAATGTGTTTTATTTGAGTACTTTCTTTGCATTTCAACAAGTCTCAAGCCTCAAATCTCAATTAATAGACCGAGTGCATTTACTATTTAACCAATTTTACGGGGAATTCTGATGCATCAACAATCTCAAGAATTCCATTTCTTTCCATTTTTCACCACGGCAAAGTTAGAATTTTAAGGGGCTGCTTTTTTCAGTACGGTTGAGTTTTGACTTGATGCGAGCATGAAAACTTTTAGCTCGGGTTCATCTTTTAATTTGCATTGCTCAAGTTCTTCAAGTTTTTTTATTGATTCCAGGAGAACAAATTTTCCGGCCTTGTAACTTGAAATTTCAAATGAAATGGGAAAAACCCTCGTGGGATGTGCAACGAAACTAATTTATACAAGAATTTCCACGTAAATCAATACGATTATTCTGCAAAAGCTGGACGCCGTTTGATTTTTTCTTGTCCTCACTACAGACTTTTATTGAGAAGGTTTTGTGATCACAGTACAATTCAGTTTATTGTCATGACAGAATTATTGTACTCGGTACAATTTTAATCTCATGAAACTGAAACAACAATTATTTATCATTGTGAGATAATTGAGATTTGGTTGGAGGAGATTCCTGAGGAAGTTGACAGTTTGTCAAGGAGCGCTTGAGGCTTCTTAGAATTTCTGTCCGTTAAAACAGACAGACAGAGGGAAAAGGAAGGATCGGAAATGCTCATCGCGTGCTTCAATCTTCAGTTTGAAATTTGAAATTTGACCCACAGTCAAACCAACATGAACCGTCTCAATTCCGAATGGAATAATTTTCAACTCCAATTACTACACGATCCTTCAATTCTAACCATTTTACTTTGTACACAAGATTCTGTGGATCTTTGTCCTTTTTCCAGCCCCTCGGAGTTTCACGTTCGCTGTATCTGCTTCATGTTCAATGTTCAATGTGCGCTCATCCTGCATCCTCATGATGTGTGATGTGTGAAAAGAGAGAGGAAATGCTTCCTCCGTCATTAAGAATATTCCTGCTCCATTCTCTGATAAAGATGGAAACTTGTGGTTTTACTTTACAAATTGTGGAGAAATCCATCTCGATTTGGAGGAAAAGACATTTGAACACAGAAAACAGAATTCAAATGTTAAGTATTTTATAAAAGCATTCCTCATTTCATGTTCACTTTATTTGTACAGCTTGGATGAAGCAAGAAATATAACTTTTGAATAAATGTCAGGGGTGAGGACAGGAAAATATGAAACGGCGTCCAGCTTCCTCATTTTTCCAACGGGTTTCTGTGCAAGCTCAAAAGGATTACAATGAATTTTGAAATCCCAAGCAATGCTCAGTTGTCAATGCTAAAGGCTTTTACATGTGATTTTACAGTCAGTGTGCATATTTTGATATGAAAATGACTGAACTTGAAGTTCCACCTCAATTAAAGTCACAGACTTGTGTAGCTCTTTTCCCTTCCATTTGGAATTCAAAGTTAGAATACCGGAAAATCCTCCTGGAATAAAAAAGAAACTTTTAGATGAAATGACCAATCCAAATTACAGTTTGAAAGTGAATCCAATCCAAATGTTTTTATGCTCAAATTTTATGACTCAAAACTCAAAACTCAACCGTACTGGAAAAAACAAGGTTTTATATTTAATAAAAATTCTAAATAAGACTTGGTGAAAAGAAATGATAATAAATGGAATTCATGCTGTTGTTAAAGTGTGAGAATTGTGCGTGTAATTGTGTAAATAAAAAATGCACTTGCTCTATTACTTTAGACTCGAGACTTGTTGAAATGCAAAGAAAGTACTCAAAACAAACGGATTTAAACTTTCATGAGGAAACAGAAAGAATGCTTTATTTTTATTTTTATTCAATTCTATGGACAAAAAAAGCCAGAAGGGGAACAAAAATTCCAGAGCTGGATCAAAGCTTAATATTGAAATGTTTTTAAAAAGTATTAAATTCAAGACAACATTTAAATACAAAAATATATTAACCGTCAAAAGTCAAAGTCAAAGGTGGAAATCAAAGTCAAAGTCAAAGTCAAAGTCAAAGGTGGAAATCAAATCTAAATTCAATGTGTCTTTTGGCGCTGCTCATATTCCATTTGGACGTCAAGTTGATTCTCTCCTTTTTGCTTCTTTTTCAAGTTGATGTTGACCTTGATTTTGATTTGGATGCTTTTTGATTCCATGTGTTTTCAAGTGCCTTTTGTCAACTGCAGCATAAGTGCAGAGTGGAAATGAACACTGAAAACGACCAACTTTTTGATGAACACTTTTGACGTGGGTCTTGAGAGCACTGTTCCGTTTCGCTTCATAAGAACAGCCCACAACTCGGCATTTGAACGGCGCTTCTTTTGTATGAGTCCGCATGTGTCTCACCAAATTGGATGAAAAATGAGCCGCGTACGGACAAATCCGGCATTTGTATCTTCTGTCCTCCGAGTGGAGATGGGTTTTCATGTGAAGTTTCAAAACGCCCTTCCGATATGTTCTGTACTCACAATTTGGAGCTGGACAACTCAGCCTCTTTTCCCCGTGAATTTGAGCATGTGCAGTCAATCCAAGTTTCGTTTTACATGCAAATTTGCACCCTTTCTCCTCACATTTGAAGTTTCTCTCCGTGGAGTGAATAAAAATCACGTGACTTTTAAGTTGAGCACTCGTTGTTGTTTTAAATGGACACAAGTCGCACTGGAATGGCTTGGCTCGATCTTCCTTAGCTTGATGAGTTTTCTCGTGTTTAGTCAGATTAGACTTTTGTCCAGTTTTAAAAGTGCATGAAGAACGAGAGCAGGAAAACCGTGTGTCTTTGGTGTGGACGAGCTGATGGACTTTTAAATTACAAGATTGGACGGATGAATAGTTGCAGCCGGGTTCGGTACACTTGAACAGTTTTTCCTGGAGATGACGACGAATGTGAGTTTGTAGGGCGGTTTTGGTTGTTGCGGAATAATCGCAGAGATTACAAGGGAACGGCCGTTGGCCCGTGTGGATTCTGCGGTGTTGCTCAAGGGAACTTGGACGATCAAACTCTTTGTCACAATATTCACAAATGTGAGCGGATTTCCGGCATTTTCCTAATTTTGCCTGTTTGACAACCCCCGACATTTTTCTACCTTTTTTCCCCTTAAATATGGAGCATTCTATAAAGTTTTTCTAGTTGTTTTCTCGTCAGACTTTAGCACTTGGATTCCCCATGCTCTGGACTGAATTGAATTGGAGTTGTGTCCTTAATATTTTGATGTGATTTTTACTCTCTGCGCGGCTTTGGTTTGGTTTGGCTTCGGCTTATCCGCTTGACTACGAGGCTTTGGAATTGGGAGTTGGAAGAAACCAAAGTTTGATTCCACTCTGCTCTTGAACTTTTGTTTTGTTGTGGTTTTACCCAAACCCAGCCAAAAGAAGTGAATTGTAAAATGTAAAATTTAAAAGTGTTATGATGAAAAGTGAGAGACATTCGGGATGTGCGTGGCGAGTGGAATTGAACTGACTGAAACTTGAGTCGTAAATAAGAGTTTCATTTTTTCCACCCTTTTTACGTCGACATTCAAGTCTCGTTATTAAATGGAAAGGACAGCTGCAGAATATAAATAAAGGGGAAAGGGACGATCAGGAATTGGATTTTCATCGCGTGCTTCAGTTTGAATTTTCAGTTTGAAATTGGATGAACTGTCCAAATGGAGTAAGCCCCAAGTTCAACTCCAATTACCTGCACGCTCATGTTTTCATCTCAAACTTTTTTACATTTCACTCGAGACTCGAGACTCGAGGTTCAAGATTTTCATCTTTTCCAGCGCCTTGGGCCTTGGGGTTTTAAAACAACTGTTTTCTGTAAAATCTTCATCTTTGTTGTCGGCTCATCGTGTTTGTTGATACATGAAAAGAGATTAAAATGTGTAGTCTCTATTCTGTAGGTTTTGATCTTTCCATTTGAAATTTCAAGTGTCCTTGCCTGGAAATTCTTGAATAAATAGAGAAACCATTGGTAAAATAGTCTAATTTCAGTTGGAATGGGATCCCATCTCAATTTTCAATTCTCAATGCTCAATGCTCCATTCTATTCAACATTCAACTCCATCGAGCAGAACAAAACTTGGTTAGAATTCTAAATTTGTCTTGGTGACTTTGGTGAAAAGATGGGAGATTAAGGTGGAATATGAAACGACGTTGTTGTTGTTGTTGGGGTTGTGATTTTGACTGATCCGTGGGAATTGAGCGTCTGCTGGTAATCTTTTGAATAACAAATACACTTGTGTGGTCTACTGCATGACTTGAGAGTTGATGCTTGTTTTAAAATGATAATGAAAGTATTATATTATGAAATAATAAAAAAGAATTCAATTCTTATGAGGAAAAGGATCTCAAATCCTGAATTGATTTATTTTCATTTTGGAACAAAAGGGGCAGAAGGCAGAAAAAACTAGGTTAAAACCAGGTGGACCAAACAAACTTTTTATATTAAATTGGAATTTGAGCATTGAGTTAAAATATCCACAATAATTATTATCAATCGTCAATACAAAGTCAAAGTCAAATTTAAATTGGCGGTTGATTCCAGGAATTGGAATTTATGTCGGTAGATGGCGGTTGATTCCATTTAGAGTTGCCGTGGATTCTTCCTGTTAGTTTTGCCTCCAGATTTGACTGCCTGTGGAATGTTGATTGTTGAGTGTTGGCGGATTTGATGCATTTTCAAGTTACTTTTGTTAGCTGAGGAAAAATCGCAGAGTGGACACTGAAAACGACGAAGACTTTGATGAACACTTTTCACGTGGGTGTTGAGACGACCGCTTGCTTTGGCTTCATAACAACAGCCCACAACTGGACATTTGAACGGCGTTTCTTTTGTGTGACTCCGCATGTGGACCGTCAAACCGGATGAAAGATGAGCCGCAAAGGAACAAATCTGGCATTTGTATCTTTTTTCCTCCGAGTGGATTTTCATGTGACTTTTTAAAAGGGGCCTTTGATTTGTTCTGTACTCACAATTCCGATTTGGACAACTCAGCCTCTTCTCTCGGTGAACGTGAGCATGTGCAGTCAACCCACTTTTGGTTTTACATGTAAATTTGCACCCTTTCTCTTTACAATTGAAGTTCCTCTCCGTGGAATGAATGTGGGTCATGTGACTACTGAGAAGATCCGTTCGGGATGTTTTGAAGGGGCACAACTCGCACTGGAATGGCTTGGCTCGATCTCGATTCCTTTCATGGGTTTTCACATGACGAGCCAGATGAGGCTTTAGTCCAGTTTTGTAATTACAGGAGGAGTGTGGACAGGAAAACGGCTTCTCTTGGGTGTGGACGAGCTGGTGTTTTTTCAAGTTCCCTGAATCAACGGCTGAAAAACTGCAGCCGAGTTCCGGACACTTGTACAGTTTTTCCTGGAGATGACGACGAATGTGAATTTGTAGGGCGCTTTTGGTTGCTGCTGAATAATTACACAGATTACACTGGAACGGCCGTTCGCCCGTGTGGACTCTCCGGTGGTTTTCAAGTGCATTTCTATCCCGCCATTTTTTGTCACAGTATTCACAAATGTGGCGGGATTTTTGCCCTGGTTTTGGTTCTGGTTTTCTTCCAGTTGTTGGCTTGACAACTTTGGGCATTTTTCCAGGTTTAGTTTTCAATTCTTTGCTCTGCCTTCAATATTTAATATTTTCACCAAATGAGCTGCGAGCTCCAGTTTCCAGTTTTTGTGTAGGATTGGATTTGAATTTCACCCTTAGTTTTTTATGCTTCCTCTCTGCTCTACTCTGTTCCGGCTTATCCGCTTGACTAAGGGAAATTTTTAAGTTGGGAAGTGGAAAGAGCCTAAAGCTTCATTTTACTCTACCCTTTTTGTTTCCCCCTTGTTTTGTTCGTTGTATCCCGCGTCCGTGGGAGCTTGGATAATTCCCTTGTAAATAATCCGGGTTCATTAAATATTAAATATGAAGCGCCTGCACTGGGAATCAAGTTGACTCGACTCGGACGTCGGAAATCGGAAGTGAGGGTTTTATGTTCCCATTTTTTCCTGTACCAACGGCCCAAAATGAGATAAATATCCCCGGTGCAACATGCACACCAAATAAAAGGAGTCGGCCGGAAGCCTAGAGGAAATGCTCATCACATGCTTCAGTTTCACTTTGAAGCTTGAGGCCAATTCAGGTGCAAATGAAAATGAAGTTTCCATTTTATTACAGGGTTCACATGACAACAGCCTCCATAATTGCATGAAATGAGCATTCTCAGAACGTTTTGTCCATTTTCCAGCTACTTTTACAATCACTCCTTTGTGAATTTTACTCTGGCCGTGTGTAATTCTTCAAGTTGCTCATGGGACAAATAAATAGTGGATTCCATTCCAGGCATGTAAATGTAGAACTATTATGCCGATTGGCAAGTCCGGCGCCGTTTGCATGTTTTCTGAAATGAACAGCATATTCACAATGACAGATGAGGCGGAATAAAGACATCATGTGGAGTCAACCAAAGTCACAAGAAGGAGAAACAACATGAATGATGAATGATAAAAAAAGTGAAACCCGTCTTTGCCTTTTGTGCAGTGAAGAATCAGTTGGATCAAACACAAATTTGCCAACTCCATGTAGAAAAGTAAGTAATAGACATTTATTATTTTTCTTTTTTTTTGAGAAGAAAGAAAAGCTAAAGTTGGACAAACATTTACAGAGGAAACACAACGGTACAAAATAGAGTGTCAACTGAGAACATTTCCATAAAAAAATCAAAAGAGTACAGAGTACAAAGTCAAAGGTGTACAAAAAAATCGGATTGGAAATCTCGGAAACTTGATAGCATCAATTTATGCATGTATTTAAAATTTGAAGTGTTTTAGTTGTTCTAGTTTTGCATCTTCCTGTGGATTCAATGCCGGTTTTAAGGCCAAGACATCCAAGCAAACTCTTGAGGCGCCGAGGAGAAAGGGGCGCCAAAACTGACCAAAAGGGCGCTCAAACGTGTAAATGGGCGCTTAAAACGATAAAAGGGGCGGACAAAGGAAAAAAAGAGCTCTGAAGAGGGAG
>JAQGBI010000931.1:0-12077 GCA_034698325.1 Sminthurinus elegans | reverse complement strand
ACATTCCATCTTCTGCTTCCAGTGTCCATTCATGTTGTTCAAAGTTTAGACTTTAGGAAATATGAGGTGGAACTTTGAATGATTTTCTAAATCTATGAACTATGAACGTTATATGGATGGATGGACTCATAAATCTCTGATGTGTATTGTCAGCTTTTGACTTTGTTATATTGGCAATACATTTTATTTAACTGTATTTGTCGTTGGTCGTTTGGAAAAATCCAAGTCATTGCTCTTTCAAATTCTTTCCTATTTTTCTCCATCTATTAAATAATTGTGGGGACAGGAAAAGAGAAGGGAATCTGAATTCCAGTTCCAATAAATAAAATAAAACGGTTATATTATCCTGTGTACTGTGTACATGACAGAATTGATCCTGTTGGATAGACAATCGATACATACGTAGTTGGAGGTAGACAAAACCTTGACTTTGACTTTGACTTTGACTTGGTCAGTAGTCAGTAGACAGTAGCAGACAACAAACGAGGATTGCGTAATATACAATAACTATACAGCTATGTTGTCCATTGTTCATTGTCCATCCGTTTGTCATAGGGTTCTGATTTCGGAATTACTTGAATCTCTGTCTCTTGTACTGTATTGAATTACTATTGTATTAGTGACCACCTGCTGAGATTGAAGGGTCTTCTTCTACGTAAGTCGTACTGTTTCTCTTCAGCTTTCTTCCTGTCCGGTTTCCAGCTTTTGCTATAGCTCTACACTCTCTACTGTTCACTGTCCACTGTCCATCATCCACTTGTTTTAAATGAACAGAATCATTCCTTTTATTCTATTTTTCTCCATGTTCTTTCAAAGGAGCTCAAAAAGTCAAAAGAGGGGAGATTACTCTTTTTATCCCATGTATTATGTATTTCTTCCAATTCCATGTCCACAAAGTTGCCATAATATTTAGTAATATTGACCAACAGAAGTAAAATAAATATGTAGAAATACAAGATGATTCAAAACTTGGACTTGGACTCACTTGGAAATATTAGAATTTAGAATTTAGAGTGGCAGAGGGGAGAAAAAAAATCATTGTGGGTACTTCATTGGTTTGGATTTGAGATGAGATGACCCTGAAATTGAAAGTGTGGATTGTAGATTGAGAGAGGGGAGACTTGGGACTTGGGAATTTGAATGGGAAAAGATTCAAGTTCAACTTTTATGACGCTTAATTTTATTATGCATAATAATGATGATAATAATAGTATAACATTCACAATCCACAGTCTATGATATACAATTCTTCTTCTTTCTGATTCTTCTACACTCTTTTAATTTGGTGCATTGGATTGAGTTTTTTAAGAAAATCTTGGTATAAAAATGTATAGAAAAGCAAAATGATGGAAAGGCAATTACAAAATATTTCAAAACAGGTAGAACACCAACAAGTAATTTTATTGTATCCATTTGTCCATCTTATTTTTCACAAAGTTATTTGGTCTACCTGGGTGATTTTTTTTACGGTTTTATTATTTATTTATTGACCAAAGTTACAGTTCCAGTTGCACAACAATTTATAAGCATTTGTCATAATACTATTTTGATACAATTTTTTTCGTCCTATTCTTTTGATTCTTGGTTCTTGATCCTTGGTTTATCATTTATCCAACGCGTTTCCAAATTCGTATCGCTTGATTAGTTGGTCGGACTTCATTTCCTGTAACAAGTAGTTGAAGAGCCCACCATGAGCTAGCTCCATTATTTTCACCAGTAAAGAGGCGCGGGTCGGATCCGGAAGAACCGGAAGAAGAGGTTGGAACGACGACATCAAAAAACTTTTGACCTCGCGTCATTGGAACTGACCTCATACGATAAATCCGAGGAACTTCTTGTTCTTGTACTTGTCCGAAATTCCCACTTTTTTCACCTTGTGCTCGAAAAAATAAACCGGCGTAGTCCCTTGTCACATCCGCCCATTCGATATCTGGCCATAATATTGAGGGATGTGATTGATTTCCATATTCAATGTAGATGAAACCGATTGGGACCGGATTACATTTTAGATACTGAACCTTTTTCGATAGTCCTTTTATTTCATGGTTCATTTCAGATATTTTGTTGATCATAGCGCCTAATATGAATTCAAGTTTTTCAGCATCTGTTGGTTCATCAATGTCCGTTTCAGAGTCATCTTCTTCTTCATAATCAGGCTCCTCTTGATAATTGTGTTCCTCTTGATAATTAGCATCATCTGGATCTTCTGTTGTACCTTCTATTGTCAAGTTTTAGCTATGAATTTAATGAGGATGACATTTCATAATTTTCCTAAAAATATCAAACATCTTTGTTTGGTCACAGAATACAGAATTCAAAGTGAATTCATTCTTGATTCTTATATAATCCAGATATTTGATATTTTCAGAACATTTGAAATGTCATCCTCATTCCACTCACCAAGTTCCAGTTGCCTCTAAAATTTACAAAAAGATGTAAAAACTGTTAGAGTTTTCCAAAAAAATTCTGCATACATTTATTAACAGTATTTTTCTTTTTATTTACCTTTAAACGGCGGAACAAGGAAATTTCTTGTGAAGAGTTTTTGACCATTGAACATTGTGCACAAATGAGTATTGATAAAACGGTAAAAAGTACACAAAAATCCATGATAAACGAAACGAATACTTGTTTCTGGTTTTTAACTCTAGAATCTAAAATTTACGACTTGACTAACTAAATTTACCTAAAAATTTAAATTTATAAACTATTGATGAATCTGAAAGAGCTTTTAACCTTTAGAGTTACGGTTTTAAATGTGAATGATTCACAAAATTTAGTACAGCTCTAATGCATACAAAAATAATTATCATTCAAATAGAATTACCTGGAAAAGGGAATGCATAATTAATTGGCATTGTAACATGCATCTGCAATCTGCAAATACAGTAGCTGAAGCAAATAGCTTGTCTCAAGTTGCAAATAGCAAAAAGAACAGCTGCGTATTTTTCATGATTCATAATCATACGTTTTCTCCTTCTTTCATGTCTGCTGCCTTTGTGATTTGTCATTTGCCATCAAAATGTGTTTTTAAATTGAGTTTTTGTAGATATTATAACACGCAGAATTAAAATAGTTACGTATTTCAGAAATGAGGTTTAAAACGAATTTAATGAATGATAAAGAGAAATATTTAATGCTCGTAAATCTTTCGCCGTTGTCGTCCTCGTTGTAGCTTGGCTGTTTTTTTTTGTTTAGGTGACTTTTAATTCTTTTTTCTCTCATCATTGTTCCTGTTACGTATAAATTTATATTGCCTAATCCATCAGCAGTCAAAAGTCAAAACTCAAAACTACGTACACAGGACAAAAGACCGACGAGTAATAAAGAAGACCAATATTGAGAATTTTGTCCATCGTTAACAATTCTGTTTTCTGTTTTCTTCCTGTTACCTCACTTGACCCTGAATTGTCTGTTGACTGTTGTCTGCTCTGTCAACTATTGACCATCTCCAATAAAACATTAAAGATTCATCTTATTCATCAAACAAGTTGCCATCACTTCATATCGCCTTCAGCGGATTCTCCACAGACGAGTTACAATAAAATAGATATATCGAACGATGAACATTAAGCATATCTATATTAGGCATTTCCAATGTCTAATGTCTATAGTGTCAAGTGTTTTTGTCTTGACACTAAATACTAAACAAAAATAAACCCGAGAATAAGAGACCGAAAGATAAAGTACAAAGACAGAGGAAAAATCCAAATTCCAACTTCCAACCAAGTTGAAATAAATGTACAAAAACAGGAAAAGCATTCACCTGATATTCAGTATTCAGTGTAATGGATGAGTTTATATTTAATTTTTAGATTATTTTATGTATTGCTTATAGCATTATGCATCGTACATGGTACATGTAAAAAAGCAACAAGTATACATGGTGATGATAAAAAGTAGGAAAGTACTGATAGATTGAAGCATGCATGCAAACGTCTACTTAAGGATTCCTTGATGGATGCTTCGGCTTGGTGCTTCGGTTTGGTTCTTGGTGCTTGGTGCTAGGTGGTCGTGGTTATTTCTGGTTGGTCGTGGTCTTCTTCTTCTTCTTCTTTTTTTACAACCTCATCTTCTTCTTGGTTTTCTTGGTCTTTTGAATAAAGAATGAAGAGAGAGAGAAATAGAGAGAAAGAGAGCCCTTGGCTCTTGGGAACTTGAACTTGAAGTACACCATACACCGTACATTGTACATTTATATAGTAGATAAATCTAATGAAAAAAAGTACATTTTAATATGTCCTAAGACGTCCAAGTAGCACTGCACTGCAGTGAGCAGTGGTACTGATATAACATATAGCATTAGTGTGTAGTAGCTTAAAGCCTGTTTAATATTTACAGGGCTTCTCCCTTCTTTTCTCGCTCTCTCTCTCTCTCTCTCTCTCTCACTTTTTTATTCACTCATCTTGTAAAAGCCCTTAATCAAGGGAGAAATAAATAAAATGATGAGTACACTGAATACAAATTGGAATGAAATGCAAAGCTACTTACACATATGCATACGATGCATTATACATGTACAAAATAAAGCATGGCATGTTCCATGTTCCATGTTTAATCATTTTGAATAACATAGCAACAGTCTCTCCCTCTCTCTATCTCACTCTTCTCGTTGTAGATATTTCTGGATGGGTACGAAGTACTGAGTATTGTAAAACAAGAAGAAAAGGGAATTCTGTTCAAAATTTTGTGATCTCTCTAAACTCTAAACTCTTCTCCCTTCAGTCCACAGTCTACAGTCATTCATTGGCTATAGATGGACAGAGAAGAGAGAAGACGGACAAAAAATTTCAAATTCTAATTCTTTTCCTCGTCTAGAAATATTACCATTTCATTTATTTAACCCTATGAATACCTATGAACTATAAATTGTATTTGTACATGTATTGGCCATTTCTTCTTATTTCGGCCATGAACTTGGTCATACCCTTGAACTTTCCATGCTCCATGTTCCATCCATCGTCTACTTTACTACAGTAGTAGTATCATTATCGTTAGCGTTATTATATCGTACATCGTAACAGACAACGGTTGTCGTGGACTCACAACAGTGACTTGGTTGTGGTTAGTTTAATAGTGGCACTGTTTGTTGTACATGGTACAAGGGCCCTTCGTTCCTCATTTCTCTCCATTTCATTACAAGTACCAGCAAATAGCAACCATAGTGACTAGCCTTACGGAGGTCTCTCGCACAGTAAAATACCCACTGATTTTACTGCAGTCTAGAATCTAGAGTCAGTCCTCAGTCCCGATGAGGAAGACAACATAATATATAATGTATACCTTCTTATTTTTTTTATTTAGTTTGTATATTGTGCATATACGTCTGCCATTTTGCTTGAAGAATGTAAAATGGTTTAAAATGATTTTATGGTGATGAGCTGTGAGCTGTGAGTTTAAGGGAGATGTCACTCCTCACTTCTCCCTCTGTGCCTTATGCCTTACGCCTTATGTGTCACTTACAGCAATGGATTTTTGGCCTGAAAATTTGCGACGTACAAATTGAATTATTCAACTCCAAATAGTAAATCGTATGATGTAATCTTTCCCCTTTTTTACTGCTCTCTTTAAAAGAATATTAAAAGTACATGGTACATGGTGTGCGACAATCTATTTGAACTCTGATATTCGACTAGACTAAAAATATTGACTTTTGACCCTTATTATACTTTTGAGTTCTGGACTCTTTTAACTGATTTAAAAGTGCACATAGTACAATGCACGACTTGTGTATTATAATATTGTAGGTGAAATCTGCTGTAGCTATTGCGTTAATTTTGTTATGAGAGTTCCAGAGACTCATGTAATCATTTTGTTTACACCGAAATCTCTATATTGCGTGTTAAAATGTTATCCAGTTGTTGTTTCAATTTTAATTTACTGTTGATATTATTATTCCAGGACTAGCATCTTGAATGCATAGACTCTTTTTCATTGTTTGTTTGTTTATTTGATGGGAGTTTGGAGTTTGGAATCTGATGTTTTTGTGTGGTGGTGGTCTCCTCTAGTCTGAGTTTGGACTGTACTGGACTTGACTGGACTAGACCGGCCAAGTCAATGGCCTCTTCACGACTATTACGTCTTGGTCATTTTTTTAGCAGAGTAATTGAAAGTCTGTTTCTGGATACTGGATCCAGCTCCATTTTACATTCAATGTTGAATTGAATTGTACCGTACTGTACTGTACCGTAAACCGTAACTCAAAGTAAAAAAAATATCAGCAAGTAAAAATATCATTACGAATGCTCAGTGTTCAGTAATAAAACTGGACAAAAAAATTGTAATAAAAATGAATAACAGTCATGTTGAACATAAATACGAGATGTTATAGTAAACAAATGTTCCGTACTCTCCATGCTCTGTAATCTGCTCTCTGTACAATTCCATTCCACTACGAAACAACTGTAAAGACAGAGAGTAAAAAAAGACAGAGAGAGAGAGAGAGTCAAAGGGTTAGAGTAATCGGTATTCAGGATCATCAATATAAAATGTAATATTTGCTAATAAAATGAAGAGTAGTCTTCATGAGAACCTTTTTTCATGCATATTGCATAACAGCGATAACAATGAATGGAAAATTGAAAGTGAGAATCTATGAACTATGGAACATGGACTACGGACCACGGACAGAGTAAATACTTGCATGTATGGAAAAATAATTCAGACATGTTTGCACACTACACAGAGAATATACAAGATACAAAATACAGAGCCCTTCTCATTTGAATTTCTCACCCTTCCAACTTTGAAATATTAAAAGTACTTACATAATATAATATATTATGTGTTATGTTACATGTGCACATCAAGTATTACGTAAGGGTTGACCATAAACTATTTTTACGATTCTAGTCACTATTCCGTCTTCAGTCTTCAGTACGCACATTGAGAAATTAGAATATTCACATTCAAAGGGCTAGACAGTATCATGTTTAATGTATACTCTATGCATATAAAAAATACAAGGCACAAAGCAACAGGGCCAAAGCCAGACGGACAGATAAAAAAACCAGCTAAATCAAGAAAAGGAAGAGGAAACGACTTGAAGAGTAAACTAAAAGAAAAGAAAGGAAAAGAAGAGAGAAAAAGCTGAAAATAACTTTTAAAACCACCTGTATCATGCTTTTTTCCCACCTTCCTCCTCCTCCTCCACCTCCTGGTCTTCTCCTTCTTTTGCTGTCCTTGAAAGGCTCCCAGAAACTAGAAAAAATATTATTGGTTTTTTAGGGCATTGACCTGTTGAGTGAGAGCCGTCCCTTTCAACTCAACTCAGCTCGACTCGGCTCAACTCTGTTCAGTTCAACTGGTCTGACTTGATCTGATCCAGGCACGCACAGCTATTTACTATTTACCCATTCCTTCCCATGGTACATTGTACATTGTACCAGATATGAGATGTAGATAGATAGTAGATGCAACATGATGTTCTCTCTTCATCTCATATGTGTAAAATGAAAAGTCCCGAGTTCTGACTTTATTCCCTTTCCTCTCAGCTCTCAGGCATCAAACATCAAACATGAAACAGTAGGAAGAAGAAAAAATAGAAGAAAAAGGAACATGTGTGATGTATACTATATCTGTATCTTTGTATTATAAATGTAGATGGATATATTTAGAAAAAAGGAGAAAAGTTCTTATAAGTAAGTTGGATTGACGATTGACGAGGAACTAGGAAAAGGAGTATATAAAGAAAGAAAAGAAAAGAAGAGGGGACCCTTATAATATGCATAAGTGAAACGGTTCAAGGGGCTGCTAACCTATCTATGTATGTACATTATAAATATAAAGGTGTATCTTGAGTCTTGAGTCTTGAGTTTATTACGTGTCCAATCTCTTCTCTTCTTCTTCCCACTTCCATCTTTACATGTATTTTTAGACTGGACCCCGTTCTTGTACATTATATTATATTGTGTACACTGTACAGTGTACACTGTACAGCACTTCATGGATAAACACAACTCATCAAATTCGGTCCAAAGAGTTGTACTCTTCCTTTTTATGTACATTGACTCTTCTAACTATGAAATATAAAGCAGCAGGAGAATGAAGTAGTAAATAATATGTATGCTCCATGTTCTGTGTGATGAAGTGAACTACAGCCAATCAAAATGAGGAAGAAATGGAAAGATTTCCGTGTATGTGTGTAGTTTATAGGAATAAGAAACTCAATATGAACCAGAGCAACAGTTATTAGCAGCCGGTTCATCTGTACAGTGTACAGCTCATACAAAACTAGATGGTCAAAAATTTGTACAAAAGATGATGGATGCAAGGTGCGTTTTAAAAATAACAAAGATTTTCCTTTGGTTTGGTTTACTCTTGTTTTGGGATGGTTTGGTTTTGGTTTGGGGATGAAAATAGGAAATAAGAAATGGTCATGAATGAGCCATTAGTAGGTAAATAACTAAAAGGAGAAGATGGAAGAATCTCGTGACAAAATATTTCCTGGTATTGTACTCTATTGTATTATGATGTTTGTTCATATTCATGTGTATGTATTATAAATGTGCTCATGCTCATTTTGGACTTTCTTTCTCTCTTTCTTTCGTATGAATGAGCAGATAGATGAGGACATTTGCCAGCAGCGGATCCTATGTGAAATATTTACGGATGCAGAGAAACACAAGCCTATTAGTGACTTATTCCTCAAAAGACTCACGTACGTATATCAATAATATGATGAACACACAACACACATAACTATGTATGATTTTGTTATTTATGAATGGACAACAAAAGGTAAAGTAGGGCAATTTATTATGCACTTCTGTGTAATTTATGTATTTATGAACGTTTATGTATAAAATGTCTAACGTAGCTCATTGTCCATAACACACTTTCAGCGTTGACCGCGGAGTGGTGCCGGAAAAGGCGACGAATCGTTATTTTCGCTACGTTACAGCAATGCAGGATGGAATTATTTCTGGAGACAAATCTGCTTGTAGCAAGCTGTACAAGCGATGTCCATACACGTCAACAGGTGAACCCTTTTATACTATCATATTTTCCATATTTTCTTTTCTTCCTTATTTTTCTTCTCTTCCGTATGGAATATGAATATGAAAGATGCAAGTTTCTGGTCTTCTGGACTCTTGAAATGTTTCAGTATAAAAATATTACAAATGAAAAATGAACAACAGAGTCTATTTCTATTTATCTACAAATATACAATATTACAATATACTTGTGCCTAGCTACTTGATGCTGGATGCTGTGGATGCTTGATGCGTAGTACCT
Source organism: Sminthurinus elegans (assembly GCA_034698325.1). Lineage (NCBI taxonomy): Eukaryota > Metazoa > Arthropoda > Collembola > Symphypleona > Katiannidae > Sminthurinus > Sminthurinus elegans. The sequence goes on along the minus strand of JAQGBI010000931.1, from coordinate 2,840 downwards.
AGTACAACTTACAACTAATACTGTTTCTTTTTTTTTCTTGTGTATTTCCATTTCCATGTCCATCCATTCAGACCGACTTCATATGGAGGCGATGCAGTTTTGGACTTTCATCATGTCCATGCTTCATCTAGAATTTCGTGACTATTAAAATCCTTCCATATTATTTAAGAGTGTATGTACAGTATATAGTGTATAGTAAATATTAAATAGGCTATAAATGTGAGCTGCGAGCCAGCCGGCCGGCCAACCAAACAATCAGCCATCCAGCAAGAACATAAGAACATAAGGAATAACGGGACAACGACGGGGAGATTCGACGAATAGACGATAGAAAATAGAAAACAACAAGATAAGAATGAGAAATACATATAACATATATATTATATATATAGAAGAGGCAACTCATTTCCTTCGAACAATAATCACGTGGTGTGGTGGACATGGACTCACTTGATCATTTTTACCTTGACCATCTACGTTTTTATTCTTGTATTCATGTCCAGTGTTCAATGTTCATTCTTCACCTCCTTCACCGCCCACCATAATCAACAGCACTTTTTCTCCGCATTTTTCTCCTTTCTTCTTCTTTTCCATTGTACATTTTATGCCTACATCTATATGTATATTGTATATTATAATGTACAGAGCAGCGTACGACGAGCACTAACCACAACAAAAACTGAATACTAAATACTAAATACCAAAGTAGATGAGAGGATATTACCTACACCAACAGATTTTACAGTATACTTTTCCTTCTTTCTCCATTCTCCATGTCATGACTGCCGACCACAAACTACAAACTACAAACTACAGCCTACAGACTAGACAACATTGAATATCTTGGAACTACTTTTCTTGTCCATACATATTACATACACAAACTACATGTACAAACGACTTCTGGTTGGCTTGATTTGGCTTGTGTTTAATGTGTGTCTGTGGTCCGAGAGAGTTCAAGATTCTACATTCAACATTCTACATTCTACATTCAAGATTTAAGATTCAAAACAAAACAAGACAAAAAAAACAAATGTTGCCTGCCTGCCTTCCTGCATGCCTGTCCGTCTGAATCCACCCTGTAGACTTACATATGTAGATTGTAGATTGTGGATTGTACATGTAAATTATATGTAAAGTAGGAGTATAGATATGGATGAAGATTCAAGATGCGTCCAGAATTTGAATAATAAATTTTTTTTTCATCTCGTTTTTTTTTTCTCCCCTCCAAGACAAAACAAGACAAGATGAACAACGAACTACGAACTACGAATTACGAACAAGGAGCAAGAATGCAGAAGAGGGTGAGAAGGAAAAGGAGGAAGAAGAACATGGAAATAAAAATCTTATCCATTTGAGAGTTTATAGTGTGTGTATTTTGTATTTTACATAATATATGTATGTTATGTATATCTCTAATGCACCAACCATATACCAATAATACTGAATTCCGAATACAGTGATTTGTAGTTTGGGGATGGTGATCATTGTAAACTCTTTATTGTGTAATACTTGATTTGTAATTGTTGAGGAAGCTGGAACATGGAACATGGAGAAATGAGCTGCCTTTTCTTTATTGCTCCAAGCTTTATTTATTATTTATTATATTTTGGTGTGGATCTGTAATCTGTATCGTATTTTGTATCGTAGCTGTAGGTTTATGACGTTGCAATTATTATTATTATTATTAGTAGTAACATGGACAATTGACAATGGGTTGAAATGAGTTGTTCTGCTAAAGACAGTTTTTGGACAAAGGACAGTGTTCAACTCTCTATGTAAATAGTATCAATAATCAATAGAAAATATAAAAGTACGTAGAACATATAACTATGAACCTTTGTTTGTAAAAAGTATCAAAAATAATAATCATTGGAGATTGGAGATTGAGTCCAATAGAGAAACCAGAGCTTTAAAAAAAACTAATCTAAACTAAACTAATCATTAAAACTGTACTAGTGCTAAAATATTTTGTGATTTTTAACTTTTAACATTTAACTTTGTCAAATTTTCAATTGAGAGGTTCAGTATTTATTAACACGACTGTGTTTTGTGTTCAATTCAGAGAGCTTTATAAAATTTATTTATTTATACTTTAATCGGGTATATCAATGTATATAATTTGGTGTGGGGCATTATGCAATAGGTTTTTTACTTAGATAAAAGTTTTGTAGAAGGGGATTAGTTAATAGTTAAAGTCTAAAGTCTTGGTAATGGGTAATATAATATAAAAAGTGGAATGGTGATGGTGAATCTATTATAACGGGGTTTACATTTTATTAATACTTATGCATATGGATACACTTATCTAGTACCTATATAATATTATTATTATTCATCTTAGATAAGCAGAAAAAGTGTTATATTGTTTTTAAATACTTTTCTGGATAATGGATAACGGATACACACGTTCTCTAATATCTGATTATTATTAGGATTATTAATCTTAGACAAGCAGAAAAGTGTTACATTGTTTTTAAATACTTTTCTGGATAATGGATACACCAATTCTCTAATATCTAAGTATTATTTTTATTAATCTTAGGCAAACAGGAAACGTGTTACATTGTTTTTACTTTCTAAATTCCAATTTAATTCTAATGTAAACATTTTTTTGTACTCTATGTATAAGTTCTACATTTGATAATATGACAAAAAAATAAGTACAGATTAAAAAAAGTGCTAAATATAATAATATAATACTTGTATCTTTTATTTGAAATATTATTTAATAATAATTGTACATGATATGGTCAAAATGATAAATGATAAATGATAGAAAAAGGTTAATAAAAAGTTTGCCGATTAATTGAAATCTCTCCACGTGGCTGTCTTACTTT
>JAQGBI010000930.1:0-12077 GCA_034698325.1 Sminthurinus elegans | reverse complement strand
GGGCTGTGGCTAGTAACAGGGAAGCTAAAGATAAATGGAGATATGATCTACTAGGTAAGCATTTTGTCAATCTAACATTATTTGTACATTTTCAACAAAGTAGTTTGTATTTTACAAAAGAGACAACATAATAATAATATACAGTCCGATCATGTAATAATAATTGTATTTTTTTTTATATTTTAGTGTACTTCAACATTGATCTATCTAAGATGTTGAAAAAAGCTGAGGATAGAGAGTAAGTGCACAGTAATGAGTTAATAGTAATTCTTTTACAACAACAATAATAATAAATAATTATTATTATTTAAAAAAAAGCAAGAGACTTTAATATGTTGCATATAGTATGTCATTTTAAAAATACGTTTTGTATACTGTTTTTTGATTTAGCTATCAAAGCCTAGAGGAATTCCAAGTGGATTGTGAAACTTTAATTCATGGAATCCGTGTTTATTTCGGTGTTGAACAACTCGAGGGACAATCTATAGCTGCATCCTTTCATACGGAAGTCATGGAAATAATAGAAGTATGCTCAAAAAAATGACTTTGCTCTTTGTTATATTATTATTTTACATGTTGTATTATAAATAAAATGTAAAATGATGCATAGATATTTAATTGGTGATGTATTTATACAATGCCTAAATGCAAACGCTGATAAAATGTTTTTCTTTTTTTTTAGAAAATCAAGATCTGTCATGAATGCTTCCTCCGTTATTATGGGTACGAAAAGAAAGACGTGGGCCCGTTGTGGTTTTGTCTCCCTTGTAAAATTCCTCATCAAGTTGTTTGGGCTAAAGTACAGAGTGATCCTTACTGGCCAGCAAAAGTTATGAAGATTGACGGATCAAAATATGACGTTATTTTTTTTGGTGGAAAACATAAATGGGGTACGATTGATGCCAACAATGTTCTACCCATTGACACTCCTCTTAGCAGCCTTAAAATCCGAAAAACTAGGGCTTGGAATGAGGCGTATGAAGAACTGCAAAAGTTCGTAGACATTGCTAAAAATCCTGAAAAGGTTTTACCACCTGCAAAAGCTGATAAATATGTTACTCCAGCTAAATCTAACGGTATGTTCTTTTTGAAATTATGTTGTGCATGTCGAATGAAATAAAAATTATTTTGTGAAATCACACCAGGTTTACAATTTTGAGTAATTTTTAAATATAATAATTAATAATTATTGGCTGTTATACTATGACCAATTATAGGTACACCTGGAAAACGAGCTGCAAGTTCAAGAATAGAAGAAAAAAGAACAAAAAAGAGTAAAAATGAAGTGGCAGCTCAGAAAAGTCAAGAGGATATCGAGAGAGCTGAACCAAATGTGGATATGAACAGCCACTGCTACAAGGTAATTATTATTATTTTTATTCCTTTTATCTATAATTTTGATTCATAGTATTTTGACTACGGCTTTATTTTCATTGATGAATATAAAATTCCTATGTGTACCTTTATATTTTATTTCAGCTTCGCAGTAAAGATTCTCCAGTTCTTGATGATGATTATGATGATAATGATGATGATGCCAGTACAAATAGCATTCCTGTAAATACCGTTAACTTTAAAATGCTTTATCATATAATATTTTAATTATTGTAGTAGTATTACTTTGATTTATGTAACATTTTAAGTATAAGGATTTTGTATGTGCTGTATAATTAAAATGTGTAATTTTTCTTGTTTGTATGACCAAATAGGAACGATTAAAACAACCTCCAGCTTACATCAACACCCAATTAATGAAAATAAAAATGGAAGAGGACTACGTTCCAGTTAAAAAAGAATCAGATAAAAATGTGAAGCAACAAGTTAAAGATAATAATAATGACAACAGCAGTAGTGCTCAAAGTGATGATGAAGACAATCACGAGTTTCGAGTGCTGGGTTCTGAAAGAGGACAAAAAGAAGAGGAGGTCGCTGTAGAAGTGAATAAAAATAATGCTACTAAAGCAGTTGTAAATGAGACTGAAACGAAGGAGAAAGAGGAAGGGGAAAATAATCGTCTTCATTCTCAATCATTGCTCAGCTCAACCACCAATCAAGGTTTGAATCATAATAAGTTTTTACTATTCACGTTACAAATTATAATCGTTTATTACTGGTATTATTTATTGTCAGATTAAAAAATATGTGTTAAATATTAATCATTATGCATAATAATATTGTGGTGAAAGATTGTGTATATTATAAATTATAAATTAATATTGTGTATTTTTAAATCCATATAACAGATAAGAATTTACCACCAGCTCCTGGAACAGTAGATCCGAAGCTGGCACAATTAACGACTCCCAAAGCAATTAGTAGTGGTGCTGATGGGGCATCTCCAATGATTTTAAATAGTAAAATCCTAAGTGCAAAAACTACAACAACAACACCAGTTACAACTGTAACAAAAGAAACAGAAGTAATTGCCCAAATTTTCCAAACCCCACAAGGACAAAAACTTGTATTTAAAGGACCTACTCAAGATATGACTCCACAAATCCTTCAACAAATTCAAGCACAAATTGCTTCAATGTCTGGGCTTTCTAATGGAGCTACATTTAAATTTCTTATTCAATCTTCTCAAACTATACCAAATTCTCCTACAACTTCTAATACACCTAGTGGACAAAAATTACCATTACCTAATGCTCCTACAAATACTACACCGAAAACTCGACAACAAAATGGTCAACAATTACATAAGACATCGGATGGAAAAATTCAAAGTGGTGGTCAAGGAAGAGCAGCTCCAGATAATCAATTGGAAGGATTGGCTGGAGTTCTTAAAGAAAGTATTCATTCTATTCCTAATATGAAAAAATTACCACCATCAAATACAACTAGTGGTAGTTCTTCCTCTTCCTCCTCTGCAACACCAGAACAACAACAAAAGAAGAGCCTACAACAACAAGTTCATCCAAATAACATGAGTCATCGACTAGGTACAGCTCCACCTCATCCTTCTTCTTCCTCCTCCTCTGCAAAAAATTCCAACCTCACTAGTCAAAGTAAACAATCCACTGAAAGTTTAGGTTTGGGAAAAACTATGCCACAAAAGAAACTGGAAGTAGGAATGAAAGAGAAAGGATATAAAAATAAAACCACTGCAGGAGTTGTAAATGAGACTGAAATAACGATAAGAAATGAAGACTCAAATACAAAAGCGAATCTGGAAGAGACAATTAATTCTTTATCCCAAGAAAAAACAGAGATTCAAAGGACTCTACAAAATAAAATTGATCAATTAAATCTCGTGAATGGGCAACAGCAAACTAATATTAACGCCCTAAATTCAATAATAACTCAACAATGGACTGAAATCAATCAACTAAAACCTCAAATGGCAGAGCAGCAAAACAAAATTGAGGAGTTGAATAACAAATTAGAATCAGCTTTGAACAGTCAACCGTCTGTTGAAATTGTTAATGATTTAAATTCAAGGATTAATTTTCAAAGAGATGAAAACAAAGAGTTAAAATTTCAACTGGCTGAACAAAAAAAGAAAATTGAGGAGTTGAGTAATAAATTAAAATCAAGTGCAACAAGTGAAAAACAGCAGTTGGCTGAAATTCATGATTTAAATTCCAAAATTGCTCGTCAGAGAGATGAGAACAAAGAGCTAAAATCTCAAGTGGCAAAACAGACAAATCAAATTGAAGAGCTGAATAACAAATTAAAATCTGTTGAGGATGAAATTTGTGACTTAAATGCAACGATTACTCTACAACAAGATGAAAGCAATCAACTAAAATCTCAAGTGGCAGAACAGCAAACCCAAATTGAGGAGTTGAATAAAAAGTTAAAATCAAGTTCTCAAAATCAGCAATCTGTTGAAAATTCAAACCCTCAAATTCAAATTGGTGATTTTCCCAAAAAGGTAATTTATTAATTACTACTTTTACAGAATTCCATCTTCTCATTTCAAGTAGAACAGGAATAACGTTTAGTTTTATTATGATGTACTATTGCATATAATAATAATAATAATTGTATACAACAATTATTTTTATTTTCCCTTTTTAGATACTCTCTCGTATTTTTGACTACTTGGATATAAATTCCCTCAAAGAGTCCAGATTTGTGTGTCACCAGTGGAAAAGGGAAGCTGGAAAAGTTCTGCTCAAAAATTTTTATCTCGTCTGTGATGATAATACGAAATGTGAAAATGCATTGAAAAATTGGGTTAGAAATCCCTACACAATTCCAGCATCAACAGCAGTTCACAAACTCTGGTCAAAATATAAATATGATTCTTCACAGAGGACTCTAAAACTTTTGAAAAAATTCCCATGGTTAAGAAACTCAGTCAAAGAATTAAAGTATGATGAGGGGCACACTGGAAATGTGTATGAAATTCTGCACCAACTTCCAAATCTGCAAGAATTAAGAATGTTAATATGGGATTTAAGTCCACTGCAAAATTGGTTAAAGGAGGAAAGGAGTCTTAACAATGGAAATTCCAACAAATTGCAATGGCTGGTCCAAAAACTACAAACGCTGAAGAAACTAAAACTGATCTTTGGCCATATGAGTGAAGAAGATGCTACTCATTTTTTTCGTCATGGCCAACAATTTTCATCAATTAAAAACTTGGAACTTCATGTTTTTGGTATGGATTTCATTGAGAATTTTATGAAGCATAGCTTGTACAATTGGTCAATCACTCGTTGTATTTTGAACGTGGAGAAAAATTACAATGTGGGAGTAATTCGTCGTTTTCTCATGAGAATTTCACCCAGTCTTCAACACCTCAAGTTTACATTTACTTTGGGCTCTCCAGAAGTGAATTCATTGTCCGTCTCTGAGCCGTGGACTGACGACTGGATCATTCCACTAGGATTAAACAGAGTTGAAACGCTGGAAATTCAACTCAGTTTTGCCAAAGAAGAACTTGTTGTAAACTGCCTTCTGGCTGCTCTTCAACTTCCCCGACTCAAAAAATTGGGTTTTAGTTTTTTTAAACTGGAAAAGGATTTTAAAGTAACTGTTCACAAATGGAATTCTCACGAGTCTGCTAGAGGACGGAAATTGACAAGTGAGTCTATAGAAGAACTGGAACTTTTCCCCACGATTTCGGTTCCTCCACTACCTCCGAATCCTAAGAAAATTCCTGGACTTTGCTGGCCTAGATTAAAATCACTGAAATGTTCATGGAAAAGTCCAGCGTGTTTTGATCCGTCCGTTTTGAGTGAGGTGAAGAATTTGGAGCGGCTCGAGTTGATTATTATTCCACATTCAACGTACCAAAGCATTCCATACCAAAGTGGCTTTCAACTGAGAGATCTGAAATGTGAGACTTTTTAGCTCTTTGTTACTATTATTGTTATGTTCTTTGTCAAGATAAAAATAAATAAAAAATATGTAATGTATACTAATAATATATGTTTTTTAAACAATGACAAACATTTATCAATTTTTTTACGTACTCTATTGTTATTTCAGGTTTGAAGAGTTTTCATCTCAAAGTTCCTGAGAATAGGCCGTTTTACCAGGATTTTGCAAATGGTTTGGTCCAGAGTGATTTGAAATTCATGAAGAGTCTGCAGTATGTTCAATTTCATCGTGTTATTGTGAGTTGAATTATACTTCTGGTTGCATTAATTTAGATTTTTTAAGCCACTTTAAGCGTTCATGTCTCATTTACAAGAAAAGAAATGTTAGTTAATATTTTACCCTTTTCTCTCTGATTTGATTTTGTAGATTGATACGGAGCCTTTGGGACCAAATGTACCCATTATTTTTATAAAGTAAAGAAAATATCCAAAAAGTCTTGTAAATTATTTACCATTCCTGTATTTAGTAGAATTTTGATGATTATCTATAATTGGTTTTAATTAGATTATAACTGTTCATAATTCTGAACTTTAAAATTGAATAACTTACTCTATTTTTATTTCAGTAAACTTTTATTTCTAACAATACCGACAATTGAGTTATTTTTAATTCTTGATGAATGTGAACTATTTATGAATATGACAAGAATAAACGTAGAATCTATTTTCTATTTTCAAGGAAAAATAAAGGAGTTACTATACTAGTACTTTTCTATCAGCATTGTTTTTGTCATTTATAGGTTTTTCTATCTTGAGAATTTGCAAACAAAGTACTAGCTGATACGACTGTGTAATTATTGTCATTACAATTTTTGAACAAAAAAATACATTTAAAACTTTGAATTACAAGATACGGAAATTTTAGATTGCATAAGGCATACAATACATTTATTCTTCATCATTAGAGTCGTCACTGGTATACATGAAGCATAAGAAAAAGCTTAAATTATATTGAATAAAATAAAAAATGTACATCATATTATTTACATGTTGTAATTACTCCATTTTTGCTGTGTTGTCAAAGAATCATTCCAGTCTTGAAGTCGATTTATTTATTTATTTTTCTTGCTTATTTACCCCCACCAAATTGCACATTTGGCATGAATTTGAATGCATATTCTTGACTAATCCATGTCAACTTGTCTTTGTCTTTGAATAAATCTTGATTCTTTGCGAGCGAATATGGATTTATAATCAGTTTCTTCAAATCTGTAACACCAAAACATGAAAATTCAACACATTTTTATATCATCATCAGAGAAGACTTATAAAATGGCCAATTTAATTATGAATCAGGTAATCAGTATTTATTTTTCTGTAAAATATAAATCTTGTACCTTTCATATCCAAAATGGAGGGATGTTCTCTCTCTGCTGTCAATTCTGACTCTGGAATCCAGCCTCCAGATCCCCATTTTTCCATTGTTTTCTTGGCCTCCATCATTTCAAACAGACGTTGACAATTCTCTATGGAAATCCCAGTAAAACACGAGTCCAGAGCAATTAGATTATTTCCTGGCAAATTCACGTCAATGTCAATCTCCAGAGACTCGAGTTGGTTCATGTGAGTCCAAATTGATCGGCCAACGAGCAAAAGATTGAGACCTGGCTCATCGTCGTACCGATATTCATCTTTTTCAATGCGCAGATTTTTGAGGTTTGGACACATTGAAGCATTGTAGTCTAATGAATATAGTTGAAAGTTGAAAAGGGAATTAGGCTTAAATTTTGGAAAGGATATTGGATATTTCAAGGACCTGTTAATCCCTTTTTGTCTCGTACTATGTATTGAAGATTACAGCATAAAATCTTAAATCCATACCGACTGGAAACCAAAGGTAAAAAGCCTCAAGTATTTTAAAAATTCCGAATGATACCTACTCCTGTCACATTCGTTTTGTTTTGTGTGTCGTAGAGATAAAAAGCGAACAAAGAGGAACGTGTGTATTTCGCATGATACGCTTCCCTTTATTTGCTACTTCCAGTTTTATGCTATCGTTTACTAGTTCCTACTTCCTATCTACTAAAACAAAGATATAAGAAAAACATCTTCGAACTTAAATTTCCGCCCACACTGTACAACATTCTAGCTGGCGTCCCAGCTTCTCAACGTAACGCTTTAAATCCATGTACGCAAAATCCAAATGCAGTCAAGCTTTGAAATCAAAATTGAATTTGTAGCATGTTTTGTACAAAAATTAGCCTCAGTTTTAGATCTACATCTCAATCACCAAACATGCTACAATTTTCTAGTACGTGTAGCATAAAAAATCATCTACAAATTAACTGACTGAACATTTTCCAGAGACGCATGAAGCTTTGACTACTATTCTAAGCTAGTTTTACTCAAATTATTTGTGCTAATTGTTTGTATTGAGTATTAAGATCCGAGCTGGTGATCGATATTGAGACTTGAAACCATTTCGCAGAGAGTATGCATTTGAATTATCTATCAAAAATAATAAATACTACTGCATTGACATTGTCTAAATTTTCTTCTCATTTCATTATTTATTTCACTTTTTTCCTCATTTACCTTCTTTGCTACTTCGAACTTTGGACAATTTGTGATAAAAAACTTGGCTTGAAACTTGGATTGCTTGTGTTCATTTCAATACGCTGTGCCGATTTTGTAAACAATTTGACTTACAGCAGAAACCCCAACCATGGCCGCTAAAAGTTTAAAACGGCGTTCAATCTCACCACAATGAAAAGTAAAAAATTCGTAGTTCCTAAACACAGACTTTTTTTCTCTCCTCTAGATTTTCATGAAAATAAATTTCTATCAGGTCCAGATTATTTCGGGTTGATTTCTCCACAAAATATTTGTACAATGTACAACTTTTAGTCCACTCGCTTTTGATAATTATAGAGAAAATATTATGCATATTCTTTGCAGTTGTTTTTCCTTGTACTCATTTGATTCCCGGTGTTTTTTCGTTGGTTAATGCCAAACAGCAAAACTATTCAGCGTCTCATAGTCCCTACTTGCCAATCAGATCCTCTCGCTCTGATTCAAACTTTTAAAAGTCCCTTATCTTTACTTATAATTATTAATTGTCTCTGGAAATCTAGAATCTAGAAGTTCATTCGTATGATTGCGAGCTCAGTTCCCATAGCACTACATGAAGGCTGTATAGGAATTTAATTTGTCAGTCTCACTGACGGCTGATCGCTGGTCACAAACAAAGCCCTCAATTAAACAAAGTCTGTCCAAAAACTTTCTTGGGTACGAAATACTGACAAAAGGAAGAAACTGCAACGGTGTCATGTTCTATGGTTTAGAAAGTGAAATGCAAAATCCCATTTTTACTATGGAACTTGGGCGCCGCTCATTAATTTTGGAGCCCCTTCGCCTCTCAGCAAGGCGGAGGTTGAATTTTTGACGCTATGCTACGTTAAATATGTATGTACAGGATAAAAAAATTTATAAGAAGATTTTAATAAAGAGTTTCATTTCACATTATTAATACACAAGTTCAACTTCTCAATCAAGATTCAGATCAAAGATGGAGATTGAGCTGCACATATTAAAAAATTAACGTGGATGAAAATCATGGAGAATTCTTTCGTCTCTTCTATTTCCTCTTGCGGATCTTCATCTCTGATTTTGCCAGGGAGTATTCTCCTCCTTTCCAGTAATACCACCAGATGCCCTGTGCAGTTGGAACAGTTTCTCCCTTCTCGTAATAAAGTCCATTTAACCCAGATGCACTGCAGTAGTTAAACTATTACAAAAAAACAAGGAGATTCAAATCGGAATAAGGCGACAGTTTTGAAAGGATTACAAACTATAATTTCCAGTGAAGCTTTTTATCCATTCATATTTTGTGAATACAGCTTAATTTCTATTGACTTTTGAATTTTAGTTTATTTGTGATTAGTTGCAAAATTAAGTATACTCTTTTAAACTTTACTCACCCACCAACCGCCTCCACCATAAGTCACCGCACAATTGTAACCTGAAGCATTATCATTGTCCTTGTCTTTTGTAGAGAATCTCTGCCCATTGTGTAAAAATTGAGTTCCATGACTTGGATTTGTCATCGAGTCATTTGCTGTTCCAGAGTACCCACTAATTGACAATCGGTAGAAACCTGAGGCGTCTGAAATTGAGAACCTCGAGTATTCTGCCCATTTTTCCTCTCCTTCAAAATCTTCCAGTTCAATTCTCAACTCCTGATCCCCGTTTTTTGTGAGGGTGTGAATATTCTCAAGTCCCAGCCAAAAGTTTTTGTCCAGTGAGTCAAATCCTTTGACATATTCAGTCCACGTTCGATTAAATTCTTGTTTAGGCCCACTTGATCTTTTTTGAATTATGGTCCATCCGCCGCCGTCAGTTTCAAAATCACAGAGAACCTCCACACTCTTTGTGCTGTTTCTGTTTCCATGGGGATAAATTCTCTGCGTTTTTGATTAGGGAGATGGCAAAATTTCCATGGCGTCACTGCAACTGGAGATTGATTGAGGATCTACAAGAAAATTTTCAACCATAAAACACAAAACATGAAATTAATGTATATGTAAGTCTGAGCTCAAGCTCGAAAATTGGCTGTTGATGAGATGATGATTAAAGAGGAGTTTGAAATGAATTCCGAAAATCCTTTTCTCTTCATTTTGCGCTGGTGGCGTCAGAAGCGACGAAATATTATTTTCAAGTCCATCCAACTTTTGACTCAATGATTCAAACTGCTCTTTCAACTGTTGAAACTCGGACGTCCGGCTCATGACGATCACAACAAGAACAAAATTCAAGACAAGAAAACAAAGCATCAAAATCACACCGATCTGAAATTTGAATAAAAAGTTGAGACATTCAATATTCAGTATTTACGAAAACGCCCAGGAAAATTTAGCATAAGGTTTTATTTGTAAAACTAGAAAACTAGAAAAATGTGAAGGCACTCACTTTCAAACGTTGGCTTCTCATTTCTTGCTTTTCCCTTGAAGCTTCAGTTTCGGATTCAAATAAAAAGTTTTGTGTGGATTCCTCCGTATTTTCTCGAGCCATTGTCATGTGAATCAAACCTTGACAAATGTACACCAAATGTGAATTGAGACTTGAAAATTACAAAATATCTAGCTCAAACAAGACAAAAGACAAAACAGTAAAATCTGCAATGAATAACGAAAACGAAACAAAAGAAATGAAGGGGGAGTTTTTCATGTGCCAATTCATTTCTGATTTCCTGTCAAGGCGAAAAAATGCTCAAGCTCAAGATCAAGTTCAAGTTGAAGATGATGAAAGAAGAGCCAATTTTAAAAACAGGAAACGAGTCTCGATAAGAGAGACATGTCAAAAGAAAAGGAATCAAGTGGACAAAGAACAAACGAGTTCAAGCTGTTCCATGTTGAAATGTTAAAACCCTCAACTCTTTACTCGTTGCAAAATCAAGGGAATCAATGTCTTATCCCAGGAAACTTTTTTATTTGTTACTTGAGCCAAGATAAAACTTACTTGTGAAATGTTAAAAATGAAAAGGAATGAAAATCAAAACATGGCCTTGAAAGCACAAATTTTCAGTTGTAAGTCCTATAGTTATTTTATCTTGCATCTTATTGTTTGGGTTGTAAGATTCCAGGCAGGTACAGGGTACAGGTACATACATCCTGGATGAATCCTCATGTTTTGCCACACTGGATCTTTTCCTTTGCCTGGGAGCTCATAAACTTTGATCCAAGTTCCAGAAAATTCCACAATGACAATGAAAATGTTCTACTTTTTGCACACACCTGGAATTTTCTCTTTTGCTTGCTATTTTAAAAAATTTTACTTTTTACCAAAAAATACAATTTTTGTAGGAATACAAAATACAAAACAATATGAAATGTAATAAAAGTTCAATTGTTGAAGGCTTTTTCGTATATGTTTTGATTGATTTATGCTCAAAATTCTTTTCTAGCACATCGCTTACTATAAACGCCTACAGCCTTTTATAACTTTCTGCTCAAGCTTCCAAATTTTAGTAGGGAAAGTTTTAAACGGCGTCCAATTTGTTAGCAGCGAATTTCTGCAATGAATTTTGTAGCTATACTGTTGTATCATGTAGAAAATGTAAAAATTTAACTAATGTTCAGCATAACTGTTAATCAGTTAGTCAAAGTTCATTTTGCAGCTTGATTTTTATCACACGAGAAGATTCACAGCAAAAATCCAAGGATAATCCCCGCTTCAGCTACAAAAATCATAAATCGATTTGCTGGTTTATTTTTACAATTTTGACAGTTAGACTAATTGAGATATGGAGATAATTTATAGGAATTATTAATTATTGTGACAAAAACTGCATTTATAAAGTGAACTGAAGTTTGGTCTATTCACAGCATCGCTTCGTCTCCTTTCAAAATCTTGAAAATTGTGTATTTATCATCGTAAAAAGTTTTGGTTTCAAAAAGTCATGGCTCATAAAAAGGTGAGGGGATTATTTTGACAAGTAGATTATTATTTTAGCTTGATAATCTTCATAAGTTCTAAAGTAGGGTCATGTATTCTTGTTGTTTTGAAAACAGGAAAAGAAAATGGAATCGGAATGGAGGAGCAAGAAAATGAAGGCAGATCCAAATTCTTCTGTATCTTTAAACATTGTCAAGGTAACCAATGTTATTTTTTATTCATAAAACATTTTACTCTGTATTTTATACTGTATCATGTACTTTTGACTTTTAAACCTCTTATTTTGAAACAGGCATGTGAAATTGTATCTGTTCCTGGTCAACTCAATCCTCTTCAAATGGATTATGTAAG
>JAQGBI010000929.1:0-12082 GCA_034698325.1 Sminthurinus elegans | reverse complement strand
AACATTCAACAACTAGGAAGATTTTTTATGAGTGAGGATGCTGCATGATAAAATTGTGTCGTGAAATTTAAAAAAAATAAATAATAATAATAATAATAATGTTGCATAAAGCCTAATAAGATGTCTGCCTACGCATGCAAATAATAATACACTAAAACACGCATAAAAAGTAAAACCTTCTTTGCGGGTAATTGTGCATAAACACCTATGAAATATTTATGTACCTATACAATAATATATACAACACAGTATAGTGTGTTGAGAGTTGAAGACATATATCTTTTACAGATTTCTATACTCCTATACTTGAATAAATTTAATGCATAGTTAACATTTAAATTCACAAAAAGAAAATTTATATTTTACCCTTGGTATTTGGTGTAAAAAGAAACTACATAAAATGTGTATATGATTAAAATATTATTTTTGAAAATAAATAAATAATCAACACGTGTTTCAATCATAGTTTGAAAACGAACAGTCGAACACTTGCGAACACTTTTGCGAACACTCGTAATTTTTACGAACAGTCGAACATTTTCGAACACTTCTATCCATGAATCCGCGCGAAGTTTCAAATTTCAAATTTTCATAGAATATTCATAAACTACAATATAATTTTCTTCTATTTAGTTATTTGACATCACATTTGGTAATTAAGTGAATATAATAATACACAGGATTCCATAATCTCAACAAAAGGTAAGTATTTATTTTTAATTAGTTTATGTTTTACCATAATACTTAACATGATAAAACTACAAAATTATGTATTATGCAAATAATAAATACTATTACACTACATTATTTTATTTTTTATTCAATATATCCGTAACACCAGTATAATTTACATGTTTTTTTATTTATTTATTATTTTTTTATTCAGCGTTTCGGCCGACAACTACGTCCATTTGACTAATCTAAAAGTCTCTAGTGCTTATTATTTACTAATATTACAATTTCTATGGGATTCATCTAGGAGAAAAATACATCAAAAATCAGAAATTAGAAAACAACAATAGGATTACAGTGTTTCTTTCATCCTTACTACAGGAGTACTACAGGATACGTTTAAAGAAAGGTAAGATAAATTATATTTTTAAATAATTGGTGTTTTATGATAATCTTTAATAATATAATTTTAAATTTAAAGTACATTATCAAAAAAATAAATACTATTGGTTATATTATGCATTGCTTCATTTTTTGGTATGCTCAGTTTTGTTTTTAAAACAAAACAATAAATTCCAAATTATGCACTATACACAGTGATACAATATTTTGTATGTAATTTATACTTTTATAATTATTGTTTTTATTTCTTTTATACATATTTTAGGTAATCCCTTGCGCAAATTTTACCTGGTTTTTCTCGGTGAACAAAGTGGTAAGACTTTAAACGTTTATATTTTATTCTCATTTATTTTTATATTTAACGAAATTATCATCATTGCATATTTTAAAATAATAATAATAGATTATGTATCAAGTTCATAACAATGATGACTACAGTCTTAAAATATATAAATATGTTTTTGTTTCTTTTTCAGTCGTATGAATAGTTGGAACTTCATCCCTCATTACTCGTTTTATGTAAGAAAATTATTGTTATTATTATTATCATGAAACTATTTAATCACCTTAATTCTGTTATGTTTTTAAGCTAGTGGAATATTTTTTATAATAACAAAGATGAAATTTTGTATTATGTATTAATTTCATTGTGTTTTATTTCAAATTTATAGGCTGCTTGATTAATTTTGTTAAAGTTAACATGGAGTTCTCATTACCATTGACATCAACACCCAAGAAACAAACAAGATCAGGAAGAATGGTCACGCCTAATAAAAGGTATTCTCAGGATTTAGGACTATCTCCAATTTCTTCACCTTCAGCAACTCCTAGAAAAACTAATTTATCATTCAGTGGTTTAAATTCTTCGTCCGATGATGATAGTTCAGCTAATGTCAGTGATGTTCCACCTCCGACAAAGAAGACTAAGAAAACAGTTGCTAAAAGACCAACAAAAACTAGCAACGGTGGAAAATCAACTAGCAGCTCATCCAAATCTCAAGTAGTAAAAAAACCAAGAAAATCCAAATCTAATAAGTATTTGAAACGGAATGTAATTCAAGAACATGAAAATATTTCAATGTCTCAAGCTATGTTGAAAAAAGTCCAGTCTTCTTCTTCTGCTTCACCACCAGTTATTAATGCTGAAATTATTGAAAAAACAAAACCAGTTCGCCGGAAGAAAGAAGAAGATACTGCAAAATTTCAATTCTATTCCCCTGGTTATTTAAAAGATGTTAAACCAGAGAAGGCTGAACAACTGCACCGGCGAATCGTATTTAGTGACACAATTTATCAATATTATGAGGACATGCCAACTGAAATCCGTCAAGAATATCATAGAGCTATAGAATTACAAAGGAATTTGGACAGTGTCGAGCTTGACAAGAACAGTGAGTTGCCAACTGATGGAGTTCAGCACTTATGGAGGATTAAAGAATTTCAATTACCTCAAGAATTTTCAGGGGATTGCATTTACTTGGGACACAGACTTCTTGGTCATGGACACAAAGAACTAACAAAATCTAGTAACCTGCTGAAAACCGTTAAGACATGTAATGTTACTGTTTGTGATAACTTCCTCTGGCTCTGTAAAATGTGTCTCTCTTCAAAAAAGCAGTTTGTTTTTTCTTCCTCAACGTCATCCTTTGGGTCAATCATACGACATTTTTATGTAAGTACTTCATTTTAAAAACTACGATAGTTCCGTCGTTTAAATGCAATCTATGATCTGAAATTATAAATTTATTTAATTGAGTTTCGCTGATACTTATAATGTTTTTACTTTTCAGAGTGTACACAAGAGCAAATATGAGGACCGAAGGAGAACCAATGTAGATTTCGTCCAGAATGAAGCGGGTTTGGAAGCAGTGCTAGTTCAACAGTATCCACTAGACCATAGCCGTCAAATTACAGCTGAAATTCGCCTTTTGGACTACATGATCTCAACTAATTCACCCTTTAGTCATGTGGAGAATGAATATTTTAAATCTTTTGTGACTCATCTGGATAACCGTATTGTAGTTCCATCCCAATATAAATTGAAGCAACTTTTAGAAGCTTTAGTGGAGACTAAGGTGATTTAATTTTTTGTACCTTCATCATAAAATTATTCTAAAAACTTTTTTACAACTAGAGAACAATGTATAATGATAAAACCATGTATTTTTTTAATTACAGTTGATTCCTTCTCTTAAACAACGTCTTCAGTCTTCTGACTCTTTGGCATTAATTCTTGATGGTTGGTCCACTTCAAAAAACGAAGGAGTCCTAGGAATTCGTGTTATTTCAGTGTTGACAAGTTTTGAATGGGAAATGCATACACTAGCAATAAAGAAGATTGAAGGACCTCATGACGCAACTCGAATCCGCGACATGGTGCTAGACGTTTTGAAAGACTGGGGATTAATGGGAAAGGTATTTTCATATTTCTGAAGTATTCTCTATTTCTTAAAAGTGTATAAAGTAATGTACGATGCAATATTTATTAGACTTTTCATTAACATTTTGGACTTTATATAATAATTAAAATTTCTGTTTGATTTTTACTAGGTTCGTTATATCATGAGTGACAATGGGAGTAATTTTTTGAAAGCATCCGGTTTACTTGAGAATATTGGTGAATATGATTATTCTGAAGCTGTTGCATTCCTTAGAGCTAAATTTCAATCGCAGAATCCCTCCTTAAGTGAAACTTCAATGGATATTCAAAATTCTGATGCCCTCGAGATACTCCCGGAAGCAATTTCAGATGCTTCTATGAATTATCAGGACTTGTTGGAAATTCCGTTTCGTGCTCTTTGTGACAATATGAATGGCTGCAAATATAATACTTGTCTTTCTCATTCTCTTCAAGTCCTTATGAAAGATGTTATAAAGAAATTCGAAGTTTTATTAGCAATTTCCGATAGGATTTCAGAACTAGCTTCTTTCTGTTCGAATCGAGCTGAGGTGAAACGTGAATTAAGTGAACGATGCGGAAAATCAATGACTGTTCCAGCTCCTACAAGATGGAATTACATTGTCAAATCGTGTAAAAGACTCATCGAGGTAAGCATTATTACGAGAATAAAATATTTTATATGAATGACTATACGATTTCTTTGTTTTCAATACCTTGTAATGAAAATAGTAGTAACATTTATTGAGTAATTTGAATAATTCTTTTTTCGTTTTCCAGTTGTTCGCTGTTATTCGAGAAATATTAGGAAGAATGCGAAAAGATGCTCCAAATAATAGTACTTTGAAGAAACTTCCTTTGAATCTGACTAGAAACGAATACATTCTTTTTAATCATTTTGTAGAATTGTTAGGTCCTTTAGCGGGACTCACTGATTTTGCACAACATGATGGTATTCAGTCTCCACGAGTGATCCCAAAGCTAACTCAAGCATATATAGGTAAGAAGTCTACAATATGAATTATATGTACAATATATTGTATGGTTGGGGTGAAAAAATATACATTTATACATAACAAAACTTAATTTCAAATAATAATCCGATGAATATTATTTTTTTAGATCTGATGGTTCTTCGACCAATGCCACATTTACAAGACGCCGTTCAGTTTAAAAGAAAAGAATTTGTCAAAATGGCTCAGGTTTATATTCAAGATACCGACTATCAACTTGCTACAGTCTTGACTCCATTGTATGGGATAGGATTCTTCACAACGTATGCAAAAGGTAAGCTTTTGATTAATCAAAGAATAAAATGATTATTTGACTTATAAGTAACATTGACATTGTAATAACTAACTTTATTTTGTTGCAGGTGAGGAAATTCTCCGCAAAGTTAAATTTGTTGAAGCTATTGGTTCTCCTAAGTTGTTTCGTAAATCATCTGAAGAATCTCAATCAAATAGTGAATCAATTGAAGATCTTGAAGATAATTTTGAAGTCTATTCTGATGGTGAAGAAGAGGACGAGGTGCTTCAATTGATGCGTAACAAACGAGTCAAGACTTTCCATCTGCTCCAAGGTGTTCCTGTTGAAAATCTTGAAAATCAAGAGAAAATTCAAAAGATTGATATGAGTGTGCTTGAACTTCCCAATCAGTTTGAAATTCACAATCGTCTGGTTCATCGGTTACCCAAGTCTTGTACTCAAAAGCCTAAACCATTATCTGATGATGCCATTGCTACAACTGATGGAAAGGACATGTATTTGGACAACTGGAGAAAAGACAGACAACAGCCCAAAAGTGAGTGGGAAAAATATATTGAATTTAGCCAGTCCACTTTGATTGAGGAGGAAGTTGTATTAGATGAAGTTAAGTTTTGGACAAAATTTAAGGACAACTTGCCTTTCTTGGCTGCAGCAGTAGTCATTTTCTATGCTAAACCAACTAGCACCGGTGGAGTGGAGCGCCTTTTTTCAACTCTTGGATATTTAAATGCTCGACAGCGGTGCAACACCAAATCCGAAACAATGGAAATGAGAATGCTGTACAAAGAGCATTTGTCTAAACGGAATTCTCCTACTTCTTGCATAGAATCTAGCAAAGTTGCCGTTGGAGATGGATTGCTTATGTCCAGTTTTTCTCCCGAGATGTATCAAGAATTGGTTAATTCATTCAAAATGTCTGAGAGCTCAAGTTTACCCTAAATTTTGTTTTAGTTTATATTCTCTAATTTTTTTCATTAAAATACTGTAAATAATCAATAAAGTTTGAAGTGCATAGTAATATATCTTAATGCCCTATAAGTAAAAATGAAAAATGTTAAAAATGCAATAAAGCTCGTGTTTTTAAATAGGTGTATTACATAATTACATTATAATTGTATTAATTATTATATTATATTAAGCAATGATGACACTTTGTTTAAATGTTTACCAAAATTTCAGCTATATTATGCTGCCTGTGTACATGTGATTGCTGTAGTATCCCGATAAACCAAATATTAATAACACATTATTGTATGTTTTGGTTTTATACATTTTTAAATAAAAATTAATCTTAAACCATAAAAATAAAAGTAATAATGTTTTATAATAAATTGGATGGTAGCTACATTTTTTATTTTTTTCAAAAACATAATTAAAAAATGTTTAAAATTACATTCTTCTAAATGCATTAAAGTTCTTTACAGTTAATTTATTTGCAGGATTTTAATGTTTATTTATTTATTTTAATTTAATATTTCATCAATACATTACAAAAGCATTGTAAACTGTTCATGAACTGCATGTTGAAATGTTCAAAAGTGGTCTGTATAATATATAATATACACAGTACAGGTTTTATGCATTAGAACACTTAAGAACACTTCGAACACTTACGAACACTCGAACACATGCGAACGATTTGCTGCGAACGCTAAAATGTGCGATTGTTCGCCAAAGTGTTCGAAAGTGTTCAACTGTTCGTTTTCAAACTATGGTTTCAATAAAAAAAATATTGCTTTTGTATTATTATTGTATTATTTGTTATTTACCCGACTTAATCCCAGCCAAATACAAACATATTCAGGTCGATTTTCCATAAATAGTGCTACGATATCCCCTTGTGAATAGCCTTCATTCAGAAAATAATTGCCGATTCGATTACTCATCTCCCACACCTGTAAATAATGCAATGAAAATATTGAGCTTGAACGCTATATTTTAATGTAAATACTTTGAAAATATGTAACCTATATAAAGAAAACAAGAAAAATTATCAACTTATTTACCTCGAGGAACGTCCACTCTTCACCCTGACCTTTGAAACATATTTTTGTGGGTTGTTGTGACACAATTCGGTCAAATACACTTCCCACCGAAAGGCCACATCTTTCATATTCTTTAAGAGTTTTAAATGTTCTAATAAATCTCACGATCCCCCTGGAACAATTTACAATCACAAAGAACAAAAATAAAGTAAACGTTTTCAGTTTTAACAAAATTAAAAAAAAATTACAATTCACATATAAAATAGCTATAAAAATAAACTGTAAAATGCGGCATGTAGGTATAATATGTGTACGATTAACAAACAACGGGTTTCTTACTTGAAATCTCTATTAAACGTTTTAATGACAATCGAGAGGATTTTTCTATGTCGGAGGATGAAGAAAGCGAGAAGAACACAGAGAAGAACGAGTCCCATGACTAATAAACCTGTAATAATTTTCTTTGGTGTGGCACACTGAAATGATGTTGATGTTGATGGTGTAGAAGAAGAATTGACTAAATTCACCGAATTGTCATACACAACACTGTAATTTTGACTTTCCCCTTCCATTTTAATTCATTCTGAATTCTAACATTATAAAGGAAAGAAATTTTCAGGCTGTTTTTCTGTTGTACTTTTCTCGTCCGTTTATTTATAAATATTCTTCTTTCCTCTTTTCAATTTTCCAATTTTCAATCACGGAAAAATACAAGTAGAAAACGCCGGTGTATTTTTAATTTAAAATTAGTAAAATACACGAAAAATCACTGAATTGTCATTTTTCACTTTTCACGTAACGTTTAAAGTTGCACATTATTCTTTTGTCCACTTTCCTTATTATTTATTATGCATTATGACTGTTCTACAACCTACAGTCTACACAGATTTGACTCAACACTCAATTCTGTCTCTTTCCCTTTTCACTCGACTTATTTTTGCACTGAATATTACATGTTGACGTATTTTATCAACTCAAAACTGTCTACACTTTTCTTATTAAAATACCAAAAGTCAAAAGCCAAAATCCAAATCGAATTTAAACAGTTGTTAAACGCATTGGGACGGACCGAGACCAAGATCAAGGTTAAGAATTTTTTGGGGAGTTGAGACGGGTCGTCGTCTACATTCAGTTGGAAAATTGCGTGTGCCATGAACGGTGAAATAATTCTAGACTTGGAAGTTGGAGTGATACACAATACTAAACACTGAACAATATATAATACATATATTATGTATATGTATACTACCCAAATTTTGAGTCAAATTCAGTAAAATCCTCCCTCTGTATTTTATATTTATTATTGGGTTATGAGTTATGAACACGCTGTGTGCTCTTGAGTTTTTTGAGACTTGAGACAGAAACCTATAAACAGGAGCCATATATATATATTATAAACTATGATATTATTATATTATACTAGTACACTACACATAACTTTGATACGCACAGTTGAAATAAAGCATGTTCATTTCTTTCTCTCTTTTCTTATTTCAATGATGATTATTATTTCCAAGTGAGTGAGATAATTATTTTAGTCCCTAACTTTAAGTTCCGGCAAGCATGACCGTTGTACATTATAATGTAAGTACAATGTACAATGCAAAAGATGCAAGAGGTACATGTGGTTCAGACTTTAAGCCAGCCCAAAGGAGCCAGCACACTTATTATGTATCTTGTGTGTACTATGTACTATGTAGAACTACATTGTAGAACAAAACTATCTAAATCTTTTATATCTATAAGTATCTTCAAAAATAGAGTCTAGGATCTCTCTATAAAACAAAATGAGCAAAAAGGGAATAAAGATTGTTTTTGAGTTTGTGATTTCATACTTGTAATGCATTAAGCTTTTAAAAAATAAACATTTAAAACAATAAACAGTTTTCATACACCATAGGTGCAACAAAAAAATGCATTTTAATTTAATAATGAAAAAAGGTCTATACAAAATGTAACTTTTTCTATTTTGCTCCTCTCTGTTCCCCGTTTCTCTGACCATCTTACGATTTAAGTTTCATTCACAATCAGTTCAGATGGACTTTTATACATTATGTATATATATGTATGTTTTTTTGGGGAGTACCGAGTATTGAGGATTGAAGAGTAAGAAAAAATAAAAAATAATCTAATTCTATCACGAAATAAACCTTTTTCTGTCTACGTATAATTCTGTATTCTGTATTTTTACTTATCTATCTGCACCCAGGTATCTATGTAACGTAAATAATAGTCATATCCCTAATCCGTATAGATTTATACATGGAAAATATTATAAAAGTATACAACCATGATACTTATATAATTATATTATATAGTATATACCTGCTTTATATGTTATATAAAATAAGGAATAATCTAATCTAATGTTCTCATCTCAAAATTTACCATTCAGCATTGACCACTATAAGTAGTACGTTGTACGTCATATATCATGGGTAGTTAATAGTTAATAGTCAACAGTCAACAGCATGGAAAAACTACCTACATTACTTTTGTAACAGCACAGTGCCTAGAACATAATATTATTATGTGAACAGTAACATAACTACCGTACTTTTAGCACCTTGTGTCTTTTGCTCACATCTCCAAATGGGTACTACTTTTTCATTCATCACTCATATAATATAAAAGACTAAGGGTTTACTTCAGTATGTAGTTTAAAAAGTAAGAAAAGTAATACAAAATGGTTTAGAGAATATGAGTAAAGTTTGACGATTTAAGTTTACAAGTTATTGTTGACAACTGATATAACCTTTGAAGGTTGAGATGATGATCATCTCCATTACTAAATTTTTAATGCTTAGACATTTGACAGTAACATGGAATGAATGCTACATCATGGGGGAAATGCAGTTTTTATGCCGTGAGTGGTTTTTGTGTGTACAGATTATTCAACCTTTTGTTACGAATTCTTTATGATGGCTAAAATCGAATAATCGAATAATGTTCCAGTTTTACAGGTTTTGAATTATTCTGCCAACATTTCCTTGTAAATTGTAAAGGCAAACAATAATAATTACAGATTCGAATAAAAGTTATAATAAAAGTTACAAAGAGTATAACAAATTATGAAGTGTGTAACTATTATCTACTATTAACTATATGCACATCTCCATCTTAAATGTATACAACATTAAAAAAAGCCACCTTGAAAACATTTTTATCACTCTTTTTTTACCTTTTACCTTTTTTATATTAAATTGTGAACAAATGAGTGGACAACATGAACTAAATATTATGACATATGGAATTCACAGCAAAAATCAAAGCAAAAGTAAACTTATAACCGGTGTAGCGTGAGGAAAAGACGGCATATTATGTAACATTGGCTATTTATTGTGAACGTCTTTGCCTTTCTCTCTGATCTCTGATTCTCATGTAATATGTAATAAGGATTATATTTCGTAGTTATAACATATTCATAGTTCATAGTTATCATAAAAAATCATCAATCATAACATTTAGTTTTTCCATTTATTGATTTATTCATAATTCCATAAGCTCACACAAAAGACAAAACCAAACACACACACACACACACACACACACACACACACACACACACATAATATATGCACACTTCATATCATCGTCTTTGGTTTTCAGTTTGTAGATTGAAGTACAAGCAACTACATAATATCTATCAACTATATTATGTTGACACTTTCTGGTTTCTGGGCTCCAAAAATAGTCAATAGTTGTAAAAACGTATTCTGTATTTTCTAAATATATTTAGTACATACTATAAAATATCTATACTAAAGTTTATAATCTCATTTCTCATTATTGTTTCGTGGTTCTTGGTAATGCTAAAACTAAAGCTAAAGAGTGTTCAAGAGAACAGAAGAAGCATTTATAATCTATAATCTATTGCCTCTAGAAAACTTGCAAAAGTTGTAAACATTCTTGAAGTATAAAGTATAAGTATTTCGAAAATATGAAAATAGTAAATAGGAACATGGTTTTTTCAAAATCGAGATATACACCATACACAACACACAACATCAGTAAATGATAAAATAAATATTCAAACAGCTTCTTGTCTCCAAAGTACATTAAATTCCTCTCGGATTTTCATAACGAGATCCTGTGCGGCTCCGGATGTGGGGGCTAATGCTCTGTCAATCGTCAAATCAATGCTCACGTACTCTCCATAACTGAGGACGGTGAAAGTAAATCCTGTCGGAGTAAAGAGTAAAAAAAGAGTAGTGGGATTAGTCACAGGCAACAACATCAATCACGAAAAATATCGACATTCGATATTAATTTATTGAACTTTGAAATTTGCTTCTAGTTTTCAGTTGTCTCATGGAAATGCTAAGAAAAAGACAGTATAAAAGCTAAAAGCTAATGGTTTTTGATGGGGTAATCACAGTTAGTATTCAGTATTCAATGACAAACAACCAAAACACATGCACAATAATATAACAATAATAGCTGCTAAGTGTTTTTATCTCTTTTATCTCTAATAAGAATTTGTGTGGAACATAAATAATATATAAAAATGTTTATAGTTGATATTATGCATCTATTACCTATTGTGAGCTGAGCTGAACTGTGAGGTGCAAACATATATGAAACATGAAAGATGTATGTTGTAGTATGTAGTGTCAAAACAAGTTTAATTTAATAAATTGGTGCTTAGTGCTTGGTGCTCACAGTACATCATGAGCAAGATTATCTTGTTAGATTTTTGTAATTATCACACAGTAGATTACAGGATAAAGAATAAAGAAACACAAGTCGAGAGAATGTAGGTAGCAAAAAAAGTAATTAAAACAATCAAGTCTTAAGCGCGCATTTAGTATTTAGTATCAAGTACAAAGTATGAAAAGTCAGGTTAAATATTGAATAGAATATGGACTAAAATCAAAACCCAAAGTGTCTCATCACACACTATCTTTTCCCCTTATAATCTAGTATTTTTGTCATGCATAGATTAGATTCATATACTGCTACACTGGAGATACTCGAACTATAGGTATTATAGATATACTAAAATTACAATATATTACAATAATAATAATTGCAATAATTTTTTTATCATAGAGTTTTGAGTTTTGAGCAATTAGTTTTGCCAAAAGACAATTGCAAAATTTCATTACACAAAGCACAAAACACAAGTGCATATTTATGAAACTTTTTTGCCAAGAATCAAGAAATACATGAAATACACTACACATACTACAGAAAAACAAAGTATTTAACTTAATTAAATAGATGAACAACGACAAATGAGAAACATGTGTAATATATTATGTGTAACACATTATGAATTTTCGATTTTGGATACTCTATATGAATTTCAGATCCAAGATGAAGAATGAAGAAGTATAGGAGCACAGTGACACAG
>JAQGBI010000928.1:0-12083 GCA_034698325.1 Sminthurinus elegans | reverse complement strand
TAGAAAATTTAAGTACTTTTAATAAGAATAGTATAAAAACCTATATGCTAATATAAATTTAATCAAAAAAAGGAAAAGAAAGAAGCTTTACCCACCTTTTTCCACCTTTACAAAAGGTGGGTAAAGCTTTTTTAAAGTATTTTATTATGTTTAACATTTATTAATAATATAAAATATTTATTATATATATATATATGTATATATGTAAATATATATATAAGAGTTTAAATATATTATATTATATGGTATACTCGATACATGTATAATGGATAATTAAAATAATATAAATCTTTTATTTATTCTTTTATTTTATTTTTAATATTATTAAATATATGTATATTTATTAATATATATATATATATAATATATGTATAATATAATATAAGATTTTTTTATATAGTATGGTGCCGTGTACCTCCCAAAGTTTAAAGAATATGGGAAAAAGCAGGAAATTAATAAATCCGTGAGTATCTCAAACATAAGTTAACTGTAAAAAAAGAATTATGTTTGCAACACATGATGAAGAAAATGCCTGAATGAAAAGGATTATTTTGATGTAATAAATTATGCTCTATAGCTTTTCTTATTTTAATAAAATTAATTATTTCCATAAAATTCAAAACTTTACATTCATTTAAACTAAAAATAAAAAAAGATAAGCTAACATAAGCTTTTGGGCTCATACCTCAAATATGAATTAAATTCTCTTTTTTATGTTTATAAAAATCAGTAACCTAACCTTTATGTTCTTTCTTGGCATAAGAACCGTATTAATTATGTCATCAAGAAGTTGATTGTTTAGATGAATTTGCCTTGAAGTAAATTTAATATCATTAATTCCCCTATTAATATATAAAATTAAATTCAAAAGCTCATCATCATCAATTAAATATTTCATTATTCAAGCAATAGCCTCAATTATTCTTTTTATTGGTATAATAAATTACCTCACTAATTTTAATGTAACAATATTTATTGACCAGACTAATTTGATTACAATTGCTCTTGCAATAAAGTTAGGAATGCCCCCATTCCAATTTTGAGTCCCCCAAGTAATTGAATTAGTCAACATAATAAAAATTACATTAATTTTGGTTTGACAAAAAATTGCCCCTATGGTATTAATTTGTTATTCAATCTCAAATACTCTGTTAGTGATATTGATGATAAGAGCAACAATTGGCTCATTAGGAGGGTTAAATCAAAATAACCTAAAAAAAATTTTTTTTTACTCTTCCTTAGTTCACTTATCATGAATATTAATTATTTTAAGCCTAAGTGAAAGGATTTGAATACTGTATCTTATCAGATACACTTTAATTTTATTACCTTTAATAATATGATGTTACATAAAAAAGATGAATAAGGCAAACAAAATTAATTCCTCTGAAATAAATATCTATCAAAAAACACTATTAATTATGAGAATTCTCTCTTTGGCAGGCCTCCCACCATTCTTAGGATTTTTAATTAAAATTTTAGTGCTACAACTGTTAATACAAAACACCATAATTATATTTACAGGGATAATTTTAACAATTGCTTCACTTATTTCAATTTTTTATTATTTTAAACTATCCTGAATAACAATGCTCTCCACATTTTCAAAAAATAAATTAAATTTAAGAATGAACCTAAAAAAAAAGCTACTATTTTTTTTTGTTCTTTCAGCAAACTTAGGCTCCCCCTTTATGGTTTTCTTCATCTAAAGATTTTAGGTTAAGAAAACCATAAGCCTTCAAAGTTTAAATTAAATTAAAATTAAATCTTTAAGCTTAGGTCTAATCAACAAAAAAAGATTTGCAGTCCAATTAATAATAAGCTTAGAAAAGGAATTTAATCATTAATAAATTTACAATCTAACGCTTATTATCGGCCACTTTTCTAATACGATGATTATTCTCAACCAACCATAAAGACATTGGAACAATATATATGATTTTCGGTCTTAGTTCCGCAATAATTGGTACCGCTTTTAGTGTCTTAATTCGTTTAGAACTAGGCCAAACTGGTAATTTAATTGGTAACGACCAAGTTTACAATGTTATAGTAACTGCTCATGCCTTTATTATAATTTTTTTTATAGTAATACCTATCATAATTGGAGGCTTTGGAAACTGATTAATCCCCCTAATAATTGGTTCACCTGACATGGCTTTTCCTCGAATGAACAACATGAGATTTTGATTATTACCCCCATCATTAATCTTATTAACGACAGGCGCTTTAGTAGAAAGAGGGGCAGGAACAGGGTGAACAGTTTACCCACCTCTATCTTCTACATTATCTCACTCAGGGGCTTCAGTAGACCTTACAATCTTTAGACTTCATTTAGCTGGGGTATCTTCTATTCTAGGGGCTATTAACTTTATCACGACTATCATTAATATACGAACACCTGGTATGACATGAGATCGAACACCTTTATTTGTATGATCTGTTATTATTACTGCTGTACTACTACTCTTGTCTTTACCAGTACTAGCAGGTGCTATTACTATGCTTCTTACGGATCGTAATTTGAATACTACATTTTTTGACCCTGCAGGAGGGGGAGACCCTATTCTATATCAACACCTATTCTGATTCTTTGGGCACCCTGAAGTTTATATTTTAATTTTACCTGGTTTTGGGATAATTTCTCACATTATTTCTTTTGAGAGAGGGAAAAAACAAACATTTGGGCAACTAGGTATAATCTATGCAATAATATCTATTGGATTACTAGGTTTTATTGTATGAGCCCATCATATATTTACCGTAGGAATAGATGTAGATACTCGAGCCTATTTCACAGCAGCAACTATAATTATTGCAATTCCAACAGGAGTAAAGATTTTTAGTTGAATTGCAACAATTCAAGGAACAGATATTAATTTTACCCCCTCAGTGCTTTGAGCTTTAGGTTTTATTTTTTTATTCACAGTAGGGGGGCTAACAGGGATTATCTTAGCTAATTCTTCAATTGATATTGTACTTCATGACACTTACTACGTTGTAGCCCATTTTCACTATGTCCTATCAATAGGTGCAGTCTTTGCTATCATAGGAGGACTCATTTACTGATTTCCATTAATAACAGGATGTTCAATAAATAATAGATGACTCAAGATTCAATTTACTGTAATATTTATTGGTGTAAATTTAACTTTCTTTCCTCAGCACTTTCTAGGACTAAACGGAATGCCCCGTCGATACTCCGACTATCCCGACGCGTTTAACTCATGAAATATAGTGTCTTCTTTAGGTAGATATACATCAGTTCTAGCAGTTTTAATCTTCAGATTTATTATATGGGAATCTTTAGTAAGTAAACGGCTTATTCACTTTCAAATCATTAAGTCCCCCTTTCTCGAATGACAACATAACAATCCCCCTGCAGACCATTCTTACCTAGAACTAAATATTACTAGTAATTTTTAATGTGGCAGAATATTGTAATGAGCTTAAAATTCACTCATAGGAGGATATCTTTTTTAAATATTTCAACCTGAGGTTCAATAAACTTTCAAAACGCTAGATCACCTTTAATAGAGCAATTGATTTTCTTTCATAATCATTCAATAATCATTTTAATTCTAATCATCTCGATTGTGAGATTTAATATATATACTTCACTAGTAAATAAAAATATATCACAAGAAATACTAGAGTCACATGAATTAGAACTTTTTTGAACAGTGTTGCCAACTTTAATCCTAACATTTATTGGTTTTCCCTCCATTCGCTTACTATACTTATTAGATGAAGTATATAAGCCAACTATAACTATTAAAACAATAGCACATCAATGATATTGATCATATGAATACTCTGATTTTAATAAATTTGAGTTTGACTCTTTTATAATTCCTTCACAAGAAATAAAGAATTTTAACTCCCGTCTGATCGAAACAGACAATCGTATTATTATCCCACAAAATATGCAAATTCGAAACTTAATCTCTTCTGCCGATGTTCTGCACTCATGAACTATCCCTTCATTAGGTGTTAAATTAGATGCAGTACCAGGACGACTAAATCAAACCAATTTTTACCCTACAAGTATAGGAGTTATCTACGGTCAGTGTTCTGAAATCTGTGGTGCTAATCATAGATTCATACCTATTTCTATAGAAATTAGAAACACAAAAAATTTTTTAAGTTGAGTGAATAAAATAATTTCATCATTAAGTGGCTGATAAAAGCACTGATCTCTTAAATCATACTATAGTATTATTTGCTCTTAATGAAGGAATTATTTAAATAATAATATAGAAATGTCAAATCTAAGTTACTAACTTAGTATTCTTTTATTCCACAAATATGACCCATATACTGAGAAAATATATTCTTAATAACGCTTCTATCTATAATAATTCTTACGAGAAAGTTCTTTTTCTTTATAAATGAATACTACTCAAATAGGGCTACAGAAAAAAAACTACCCCTTAATAAAATAATAGCATGATAACTAATTTGTTTTCAATTTTTGACCCCTCCAATAACAGACTAATATCAATTAGATGGGTTAGATTAATCTTATTCTCTTTAATTTTAATAAATAATTATTGAATGATTAATACAAAAATAACTCTTCTAACTAAAAAATTTCTAAGTCTACTTAATAAAGAGTTTGAGACTATTCTAGGGATTAAAAGTAAATACTTAACTATTATATTAATTTCTCTATTTGTTTTCATTTTAGTAAATAACTTTATGGGATTATTTCCATATATTTTTAATTCAACTAGTCATATAAGAATCACAATAAGAATAGCACTACCTTTGTGATTAGGTATAAATCTATTTGGGTGGTTAAGCCAAATAAAATATATGTTTGCTCATTTAGTACCACAATCTACCCCAGGCCCTTTAATACCATTCATAGTTTTAATTGAAAGAACGAGTAATGTAATTCGACCATTAACACTAGCAATTCGTCTATCTGCAAACATAATTGCGGGGCACCTTTTAATAACTTTATTGGGTAATCAATTTTCTATTAATATATTAGCCTCAGTAATGCCAATTATAGTAGTTCAAATTCTTCTAACCACTTTAGAAACAGCCGTCTCAATTATTCAAGCATATGTTTTTATTATCTTAACTACTTTATATATTAATGAAATTCCTTCAAACTAATGATAATTAAAAAAAATCATCCATTTCACTTAGTAGACCAAAGACCGTGGCCATTAATTGGATCAATTAGAGCATTAACATTAACAGCCGGAATAGCTGTTTGATTTAACATTAATAGAATACAATTATTTTTTATCGGGGTATCAACTTTGATTATAACTGCTACACAATGATGACGAGATGTAATTCGAGAAAGCACTCTTCAAGGAATTCACACTAATAAAGTGTTAAAAAGAATAAAATGAGGAATAATTCTATTTATTACTTCAGAGATGTTTTTTTTTATTTCTTTCTTTTGGGGGTTTTTTCATAGTAGCCTGTCACCATCAATTGAAATTGGTATAATATGACCTCCAATAGGAATTAATCCATTCAACGCTATGCAAATTCCACTGCTAAACACCATTATTTTACTGAGTTCAGGGTTCACTGTAACTTGAGCACACCACGCCTTAATAGAAAACAATATTAAAGTTGTAAACAGTAGATTACTAATAACGGTTATCCTGGGAATTTATTTTTCATCTTTACAAGCAATGGAATATATTGAAGCACCTTTTTCAATCGCAGACTCTGTCTACGGGGCATCTTTTTTTATGGCAACCGGGTTCCATGGTATTCATGTACTGATTGGAACTATATTCCTATTAATTTGTATAATTCGTAGAACGAAGAGTCATTTTTCTAAGGTACGCCATTTTGGATTTGAAGCTGCAGCCTGATACTGACATTTTGTTGATGTAGTTTGATTATTTTTGTATATAAATTTATATTGATGGGGGAAGTAAATATTTTTATTATATATAGTAAATTTGACTTCCAATTAAAAAGTCCTTAAGGAAAATATAATGTATTCCACAATGTTAATTTCAACATTAATTTCAATTTTATTAATTAAAGTTAACTCACTCTTAATAACAAAAAAGAATTATAAAGAAAAAATCTCAACATTTGAGTGCGGCTTTGACCCAAGGAGAGAAGCCCGACTACCTTTTTCAATACATTTTTTTCTGATTGCCCTTATTTTTTTAATTTTTGACGTGGAGATCACTATAATTCTACCTATACCAATTATAATTGAAATAATCAATAAAAATATATGAATAATAATTAATTTAATTTTTCTACTAATTCTGACCCTAGGGACACTACACGAATGAAAAGAAGGTGCACTTCATTGGGCAAATTTAAAAGAAAGCTTTAATGCATTTAGTTTCGACCTAAAAGATTGAATGATATTCTCTTTTAAGTTACTGGATAATAATTTAAATTAAAATACTTAACTTGCTATTAAAAAATACTTTTAGTTTATCTTTAGAAGAAACTAATATTTAGTAAGTTACTGTTAATAATTTGTTGGTTACATGACCCTTTTAAAAAGAGATAGGTAAAGCTACAGGCCGCTAACTTAGTAGCTATTAAGTTAAATTCTTAATTTTCTTTAATTATGTAGTTTAATTAAAACAATACATTTTCATTGTATAATCAGATTTTTTGTTTTTTAATTTTTAAATTATATCAAATGCTTCAAATTTGTGCTTTAGCTTAAGCTAAAAAAACTAAAATAATAAAAAAAGAAAGTAAGTAAATAAAAATATAAAAAATATATTTTTAAATCTTAAAATATTACTACTATCAATATAAAAGCTTCGACCCATCACTAATTTATAAAGCCCTTGGGAACCAAAGACTTCCCCCCAACCTTGGTCCAAGTATTTCAAATAGTTAAATGATAACTTCAGTGTGTCAGAGAAAAAAAAAGTAGATAGATAAGGAAGATTTCACATCAGGGAAAAAAAATATATAAAAGAAATCTTTATTTTAACAAGAAGAAATAATAAGTCAATAAAAAAAAGAAATCATAAACTTAATAAACCTAATAATAAAACCAAAATCCTAAAAAAGCCTCTAAGATAAATAAAATTTAAAGGAAAAAAAAATCAAACTATTAAAGCACCCCCTAGAAAAGAAAAAATAAACAACAAGCTTATAGGAATATATATACCTATAAGATCCGAAGTAAACACTTGATTCACTTCTGATTCTTCTGAAGTATTAATTAAATAAAAAAAACGAATTGAATAAACAAAAGTAAAAAAAATTCTAACTAAAGTAACAAAAATAATAAAAAAATTTATATTACTTATAAAAAAATATTCAAGAATCAGATCCTTTGAATAAAAGCCTGATATAAAAGGAAACCCACATAAAGAAAGAGAAGAAACAACAAAAAAAAAAGAGATTACTGGTCTAATAACTCAAATATAAGAAACTAATCGAGAATCCTGAAAATCACCTAGACTATGAATGTAGCCACCAGCACATAAAAAAAGTAAAGATTTAAATAGAGCATGTCTAAGTAGATGGAAAAAAGATATTTCAATTAAACCAAAGGAGAGAGTTATTATTATTATTCCTAACTGACTAAGAGTAGATAGGGCAATAATTTTTTTAAGGTCGGTTTCAAATACTGCTCCTACACCTGATATTATCATAGTAAACAGAGAAATAATGAATAAAAAGTATTTAATTTCAAAAATGTTATAAAAACGAATTAAAAGGTAAACCCCAGCAGTCACTAATGTAGAAGAGTGAACAAGAGAAGACACTGGTGTAGGAGCGGCCATAGCCGCTGGTAACCAAGCCGAAAAAGGAATCTGAGCTCTCTTAGTTATGGCTGCTAGTAGAATTAAATAAAAAATAAACTTCAATTCAAAACTTAAGGAGATTAATTCAAGGTAAAAGATTCTAGTAGAACCAAAGCCCAAAATTAAAGAAATTCTTAAAAGAATTAGCACATCCCCAATACGGTTAGAAAAAATGGTTAATATACCTGCTCTAGAAGACTTATTATTTTCATAAAAAATTACTAAACAATAGGAAACCAGCCCTAATCCATCCCAACCTAGAAGGATACTTACAAAGTTAGGTCTAAAAATTAAAAGAACTATGGAAAAAACAAACAAAAAAACTATTAAAATAAACTTTATAGCAACACTATCAATTTTTATATAATAAGAAATATACAATATAACTACTGAAGAAATTAATAAAACAATGCTACAAAAACTAAGGCTTATTCAGTCGCACAAAAGTAATATAATAATATTGACGCTAGAATAATAAAAAACAGTCCACTCAAAAAAAATTCTTGAGTGGGCTATGAAAAAAAATACTCTTAAAAAAAAAGTACACAAAGAAAAAAAAAGAAATGAGAAACTAATAATATAAGACACGAATAAAAAAATTATCTAATAAATAAATTATCTTAAGTACCACAAACTTATATTTTAATAAAATAAAAAGATCACATTAATAATAACCAAGAAAGAAAAAAATAATAAAGGGGAGTAGTACTAAACCCATAATATGTAAAAACAGGGTATGAAGCTCCAACAAGTTAATACTTTTCAAACTAAAGGATATAGAATAAGAAAGCCCGTGTTGAGAAAAAGAAAACAAGTAAATAGAAAAGACAGTACCTAAAAAAGAGCCCACGGGAAAAAGAAAAAATATCAAAAAACTATAGTTGATTATACTAAACATTAAAAAAATTTCACTAAGTAAAGAAACAAATGGGGGTGTAGAAAAATTAGAAGAACACAGTAAAAAAACAATTAAACCTAATGAAGGAAAAACACTAATCAAACCTTTTCTTAGAAAAAGGTTTCGGCTTCTTACACGCTCATAAATTACATTAATAAATATAAAAAGGCCGGAAGAGGTAATTCCATGGCTAACTATAACCATCAAAGACCCTATAAAACCCGCCGTAAAGTAACTCAATAAAGAGCATACAAGCAAACCTATATGAGCTACTGAAGAGTAAGCCACTAAAGCTTTTATATCTCTTAGTCGACAACAAAAAAGACCTACTAAGATGGTTCTAATTAGTCTCAAGCTAAATAAATAAGGACTGACTAAAGAAATAAAATTAATAACGACATGTATAACACGACAAATTCCGTACCCTCCCAATTTCAATAAAATCCCAGCCAAAATCATAGAACCTCTAACAGGAGCCTCAACATGAGCCTTGGGTAACCAAAGATGAAAAATAAAGAGTGGCATCTTAATTAAAAAAGCCATTAGTATTAACAGTATAAAAAAAAAATTTAATATAAAATGTGTTCTGTTAAAACCAGAAATAAATAAAAATGAAAAAGATGTTGATAAACCATGAAGATAAAAAATCATAAAAAGAAGAGGAATAGATATAAATAAAGTGTAAAAAAAAAAATAAATAGAAGCCTGTAATCGCTCAGGCTGAAGGCCCCAACCTAAAATTAAAGCAAAGGTAGGAATTAATGACGATTCAAATGAAAAGTAAAAAATCAAAAAATTTCTTGTTAGGAAGCTAAAAAATAAAAAAAATATTAAGAGTAGTAAAAAAAACATGTAGTAGTTAAAAAAAAAAGAAAATTTATAAATAAACTGACTAGAGAAATATATTAAAATGAAAATAAAAAGTACTAAGTAAAGTAATGAAAATCTTAAAGTATCAAAATAAAACCCTATAATTCTATAGTTAAGTAACAGAGGGCCATAAAAATGTGTCAATAAAAGTAATAAAATCAGAGAATAAATTAAATAAAATCAATTATCTAAAAAAAATAAACAAAAAACCCCAAAAAATATTATCATTAAATTAAGTTTAATAAAAAAAAATAATCTGAACCATAAGTACGAACTATTCTTACCATAATAGAAAGACCTAAGGCACCCTCACACGTAGAAAAAATTAGATAAATTAAACAAAAAAAGTAGTTATAACTAGAGAGATATAATAGTATTATAAAGAAAACCCCAATAACTAAATACTCGAGTCTTAATAATATTAACAGAACATGTTTATTTTTACTAACATAAACATATAGACCAGAAAAGAATAAAAAACAAGACACTAAGATAAGCTTTATAATTTAAATAAAATATTGGTCTTGTAAACCAAAAATCAAGAAATTGTAAAACTTCAAGAAAAAGATAACTTATCTTAAGCATCCAAAGCCTATATTTTTTTATAAAATAAATCCAGAATAAAAATAATTTCAATAAGATCAATTTTAATAAGAACCTTGTTTACCACAACCCACCACCCAATATTATTAACCATTATTACAGTCACCCAAAGATTGATTATTTGCCTTACAGCAAATTTAATAATAAAAAGATCATGAATATCTTATGTCTTATTCTTAATTTTTTTAGGGGGTATAATAATTTTATTCATTTACATCTGCAGATTAGCTTCAAACGAATTATTTACAAAAAAAATTAAAACCACCAACATTATTTTTATTATAACAGGCTACTTAATAATAAGTATAATAGTAAGAAAAAAATTAAACCAAAACAACTTAGATTATAAAATACTATTTATAAAAATATTTAACAAAATAATATTAAGAGTGACCATTATATTAATACTATATTTGCTTCTAGTCTTAGTGATTACAGTAAAAAATACATCTTTACATCTAGGGCCCCTTCGAACAAAAAAAAATATTTAATGAAAAATATACGGAAAACAAACCCAATAGTTAAAATTATTAATTCTTCACTAGTGGATTTACCCTCACCAATTAATATCTCATTCTGATGGAACTTTGGATCATTATTAGGATTATGTTTAATAATTCAAATTATAACTGGACTATTCCTAGCCATACATTACTCTAGAGACATTAAAATTTCTTTTGAGTCTGTAGTATACATCATTCGTGACGTCAACTATGGCTGAATTTTACGAACTGTTCATGCAAATGGGGCATCATTTTTTTTCATTTGTATTTACTTACATGTAGGGCGGGGTATTTATTATTCATCGTTCTACCTCAAAGAAACATGAACAATTGGTGTATTATTATTATTTTTAGTAATAGGGACTGCTTTCGTTGGGTATGTGCTCCCATGGGGCCAAATATCATTTTGAGGTGCTACAGTAATTACAAACCTACTTTCAGCAGTACCTTACTTGGGGGAAATGATAGTACAATGGGTATGAGGGGGATTTGCAGTAGATAATGCAACTCTAAATCGATTTTTTTCATTACATTTTCTGCTACCTTTTATTGTAGCAGCCATAGTTATAATTCATCTATTATTCCTTCATCAAACAGGCTCATCAAACCCCTTAGGATTAAAATCTAACAATGAAAAAATCCCCTTTCATCCTTTTTTTTCAAGAAAGGATATTTACGGGTTTTTAGTTATAGTTTGAATATTGACTATAATTGTATTATTATCCCCTAACTTGCTAGGAGACACTGAAAACTTTATTCCAGCTAATCCTTTAGTAACACCAGTACATATTCAACCAGAATGGTATTTTTTATTTGCTTATGCAATCTTACGGTCCATCCCAAATAAGCTAGGGGGAGTTATTGCCCTTGTTATATCAATCGCAATTTTAATTATTATGCCAATTATTAAAAAAAATAAAACAAGAAGAATACAATTTATACTATTTAATCAAATAATAATTTGATTAATATTAAATAATATTATTCTACTAACATGAATTGGTGCCTGCCCAGTAGAAAGACCATTTATTATTGTGGGCCAAGTACTAACTATTATTTATTTTAGTTACTATGTTATAGACCCAATAATTTCAAAAAAATGAGAGGGTTCATCTATAATAATAAAATAAAAATTAGTTGTCTGAAAGATTAAGAATATATCTTGAAAATATATAATATTGGTTAAAATCCTTTACTAATTTCCCCTCCCCCTCTTTTTGCAAAGCAAAAAAAAAGAGGGGGGGGGGGGGGCTGGGTTAGGCACAACCCTTAAAATAGTTTATCCTGTAAAGTCTTTTTAAAAATATAAGATTGGGGAGTAGATATATATGTGTGTGCCCGCCGCTCAATATAAGGTAGGAAAGAGTTAGAATAGATAATTAATTCCTAGTTGGAAGATAATCTAATGTAAAACCACTTACTATCCAATATAAGGTA
>JAQGBI010000927.1:0-12085 GCA_034698325.1 Sminthurinus elegans | reverse complement strand
AGACCCCTTGCACAATTTCGTCCGGTAGAGGCCGCCGAGTCCACCAAGGAAATTTCTCCCTTTAGTCGGTTTGAAGTCACAGACCTGAAAAATTTTACGACCAATTTTGTAGTTACAGGAATAAATGCGACGGTGGTGCCATATCCGCATAGTGTCGTGGGTTCCAGATGGTAAGTTGCTTTTTTGCCAAAAATTTGCCATTTCCGCAAATTTAATTTAAAAAAAAATTATATTATAATAATTATTATTAATAATGTTTTGTCCATTGTCCATTTTATTATTTATTATCATCATCATTTTAAATTTTAAAATCATCGATAATAATTGGCTGATGTTTTGAATTTTAGGGTAATACAGCAGGGGCCACTACCAAAACGTTTGGGATCTTTTATAGCCCACAAGAGCCGGAGTGGTGGTGATCCACCATTTTTCATGACAGCCATCAGCTCCTTCAAATTCATCACTTCGGATTCTGTTTCAGAGATCAAAACTTTCTTTGAAGTATTTGTGAGCCCTTTTGAGTCCGCTGTTTGGACCAGCCTTCTCTGCGCCATCATCTTTACAATGGGATTTATGACTGTCGTTTTTCAAACCCCGAATAGCGACATATTAAAACCCCATATATGGGCAAAAATCCCATCTTTCGCCCATTTTATCTTTCATCAGCTATTTGCCCTTTTACTTGATCAAGAGTTTCAAGAACAAGAAGAAGAAGAAGAAGAAGAAGAAGAAGAAGAATCAAATGATGATCACAAGAATTTGGCGGCAAACTCAAAATCCACCAAAAGGACAATATTCCGCCTGGTTTTTGGAACCTGGGCTTTGGCTGCAGTCGTTTTGGTAAATACGTACAAAGCCATTTTGCAGAGTGACCTCATTCTTCCGTTTCCATATGTGACGTCTTGGGTCTCCATTCCCGACATGGTTGATGATGGCAACTTTACTTTCTACTTTTCCCTTTCGAGCCTCAATTGCTCCCTCTACACGGACATTTACCACGGAAGTGAGCAAAGGGAGCTTAAACGAACATTTATGTATATGATTGACCACCACATGGTGTTCGAGAGGCCTCGTTGTGAAGCGGGGTGTCCAAGCTGGGCCAAGGGCCTTTATTTTGAGAACAAGTGGCCTAATGCTTCTTGTAGGGGTGAAAAGGTGTGCAATAGTTATTATAAGCACTTGGATTTGCTGGGGTCCGAAGCTGGTCCTATACAGCCCCTTTGCCCCGCAGAACTGCCCACTTACATTCAAAACGAGCTGAGCGGACGACCTTCTAGAAATTTGAAGTCATTAACAGAGTTTAAACCGTCTGGCAACCCTTTGTTCGACACGGGAAGTAAAGTGCTAATAGAGAGGATCAAAAAGGAGAAACCAAGGAGGAAATCCGCATTTGTTACAATACCTGGTGATTTGGCATTCTTTTGGCGAATGTTCAAGCAGGTGATGAAAACGAGACGGGGCGGCGCCAAATTTGCTTACAATAAAAAAGACTACCTGGATTCAAAGCTACAAAATTGGGGAGGTTATACTGTGGCTGAAGGGCTAGATCCCAATCGCCCAGGGGCGATGGGCGAACGCATGAAGGTTTTGTTGAACTCTGGCATTTACTTGTTGATGGAAAAGTGGAACTACTTCAGAATTCAAAAAGCCCATGCAGTATATTTCGGCAGTAATAATATTGAAATGGATGATGATGATTCAGCCCCAGAATATGCGCCCTTGTCCTTTTCCAACTCAAATATTTATCTCATCTTCTATCTTTTTCTCATGGCGTTATGTTGTCCTACATTCATTTTTACCATACATTCCCTTTACAATAGAAGAACAGAGTTGACCAGCTCCCTCGATCAGCGTGTCTTCTTGCCATTCAAAAAATTGACGCAATCAAAATCTATAGTTCAAGAATTCCACTGAGAATGAGCAAATGAAGGACTTTAAAAGATTAATGCGAGTCTCGTCTTTATACAGAACGATAACAAAAATTTTCATGTAAAAAGGTAATAATAACAGCCTAAAAAATTCACAAGCATTTACATTTGACTGTGAATTTGAATAATGTTTAATACAAAAGAAATACATGACAAAATCATGACTTTATGCTGTCTCGATTTTTTTATGCACCAGATTAATTAAACTAGTTTTAGATTCAATGTTTTGCGTGTGTATTGTGTATTGTGTATTATGGAACAAAGTTCTAGTGAATGTTAAATGTTTAAAATCTTAAGAAATATTTAAATCTGAAATGCAAAAATACACACAAAATATTTATGACTCATTTTGCCTTTTCTTTTGTGAAATTAAATGGCTTTACCATTCAATTTATATGTCTCTCAATGTAAAACAATGCTGATCCAATATGAATTGATGAAACAATAAATTATAACATCAAAATTAAAAATATTCTGTCAACTGTAGTTTACATTACGGTAGCACGCGGAAACTAATTATTTTATCATGTGCCACAGCAAAAACATTGAAAATTTTACCGTTTCTGTCTTAAATTCAGGAATTCGAATGAGTCAAATGAAGGACTTTGGATTGTAAATAAGTTAGCGTTGGTTATTTTCTCTGTAATTTTGATGTCTGGATTTGACTGGGTTGTTGTCTAAAAATTGATACACAGTAAAGTTAAAAAAAGAGGGGACATGAACAATAAACAAACTTGAAAACGTTTTGTTTTTCGTTCATGAGAATTTATTGGTTAGGTTTCAATGTCGCAAATAGAGAGTCAATTGAATAAACAGCATGCAAATTGTGTGAGTCATTTTTGAACCATGTGTGGGATTTTTTTATCAGAGAAAAGCAGAACGATTTATTTGACAATATTTACACTGTAGACTGTGGACGTGTTGTATTTTTTCATTTTCCAATTCCAATGAACCTTTTTTTATCGCGGACAGGTGAAAATGATAACGAAACGTTACAGATAAATTTTACACTACTTTTTACAGCAATTATTTTCAACTGAAAATGCAGAGTGACATTTACATTTTGCATGTTGACTGTGGAGTTTTGAGGTTCAACCACAACCAAGAAAAAAACAGCCCATTCACAAAGGAAAATTCATCAGAAAAAAAATTGAACTGAGCTGAAAAGTTGAAACTCCAAGACTCAAGGTAATTTTTCATTTCATTCTGATGATCAAAATCAACTAAAGGCAAAACGTTTAACCTCTTTTATCTTGGTTTTTCGAGGAGGTTTATTGAGATTCTTGATTCTTTGTGTTGCAGAGCGGCTCGGACAGACGACAGAAATTACTCAATTTAAAATGGACCATTTAGTTGGAAAACTTGAAGACTTTGGCCTGGAAAAGTTAATTGACAGCCATCGACTTGATCTTTGTGAAAATACTTTAAATCCGGAGAAAATGGCCAAATTTCTTATTTTTGATCCCGCTCAACTTGAAATTATTGTAATAATCATTATTTTAAAGTCAGTATAAAAAGTTTACAAAACACGAGTACGAGTTGAGAATTTTCAAACATGTTTTTCTTTTGAGTATTGAGTATTAAATTCTCTTTTTTTCTCTAGATGGATTCAGCAAACGACTTTGCGAAATGTAGTAAAATGTACGAGCTCATAGAAAAGGTGACGACACCTTCCAATTTTGTCCAGGCTCTGGAGCATACAAATAACGGCCATGTGGTAAAATTCGTGGAAGCTGTTTTGATGGGCTCTTCCAGTTGTGGGCAAAATCCTTCAACAAATCCGGGACTTTGGTTCAACATTCCAGAGCCGATCGACTCTTTCTGCGGTCGAGAAGATTTCCTCACTCAACTCCGTGATAAATTAAAACCACTAAATGACTCCTCGACAGAAGTCACCATTTTGTCCCAGGTCAAACTCGTGAGTGGTCTCGGCGGAATTGGGAAAACTGAGACTGCGAAACGATACATGAGGAAATATCGAAAATTCTACAACAACTTTATTTGGATCGACGCTGAAACTGAGAATTCAATGTCCAATTCCTTTTTAAAATTAGCCAAAGAACTTAAAATCCCAGTTAAAAATTCCAAGGGAAAATCCAGAAAAATTAAAAAAATTGTCAAGGACATCTACAACAACATTTGTGACGGTGGGAAATCCAATTTAATTGTCTTTGACAATGCGGAGGATTATAAAAGCTGTAAAAGCTTTTTCCCATTTGGACTTCATCCCGAATTGAAACAACCGGTAATTTTGGCCACATCGAGAAATCAAGAGTGGATTTCACCCACTGGAAAAATCCAGGTTCTTCCGTTGGACGTTTTGACTGATGATGAGAGTCTTGAGTTTATCTTGAAGGAGCTGGAAATTCCAGAGACCGAGATTACAGAATTTCGAGAAGAATCGAAAGAATTTATCCAGTTGATCGGCGGACTTCCGTTGGCTCTTCAACAGGCCGTCGCCTTCATCAGACAAGAGAAAGAACAAAGAGAATTAGCTGGAATTCCCTATAAAATGAGCAACTATGTCCAGGAGTTTAAATCCATTATGAAAAAGTTCCCGTCTTGTTCTCCAGAATCAACTGCGGATTTATCTCCCACTGTTTTTGTCACTTTGTTTGTGACATTCCAGAGACTTCAAAGCCTAGAGAACGGAGAATCCGCCGTCAAAATCCTGAATATTCTCTCTTTTCTCTATTCTGATAAAATCCCTTTGGCTTTTCTTCGTCACATCGTTCCTGGTCTCAAGGACGATGAATTCTCTGGAGCTTTAAACCTCCTGGAAAAATACTCTTTAATAAAAATGAGCTACATCAATTTGTCCCTGAGTATTCATCGAGCCCTCCAGTTCGTTCTTCTCCAGTACCTCAAAGAAGGAGAGCAGGATGAGTTTTCCAAAGTCGTGACTAGTCTTTTAGTAAACTGCAAGTTTATTCTAAGAAAAGTAAAGCTATCCGAGTATAACGACATTTTCCTCAGCTTCCACCAAATTGTGGAGAAGCCTTTTTTCTGGATTCCACAGACTGAAAAATTCCTGGATTTCCTGTCTGAATTCGGGTATGTTTTGTCTAAAAGGAGTCGGCATTTGGAGTCACTGGACTTGTACAAAAAAGTCTACATGGGACGATGCGGGTTGTTCGGTGAGAGTCATCAAAAAACGATCAGAGCGGAGATACACCTTGCCCTGCAACTTGAATACCTCAGAAGGGACAAAGAGTCACTACATATGTACAAAGAAATCCTGAAGAAGCAACAAATTCACCCGAATTGGGGTCTGGATCATCCCGAGACGGTCCACACCAAACACAAAATTGCCAATATGTTACGGTACCAAAAAAAGTACAAAAAGTCCCTCTCGCTATTTCTACAAGTCCTAGTTCAAAGACAAAAAATCTGTGGAAAAAATCATCCAGAGACTCTCACAACTCAAAGGCAGATGGCGCTGCTTCACTTAGAAATGGGTAATTTGACAACATCCTTATTTTTGTTTGAGCAGCTTGAGAAGAAACAGGTTGAGATTCTTGGTCCTGATCACAACAATGTTCTGCAGAC
Source organism: Sminthurinus elegans (assembly GCA_034698325.1). NCBI lineage: Eukaryota > Metazoa > Arthropoda > Collembola > Symphypleona > Katiannidae > Sminthurinus > Sminthurinus elegans. The sequence goes on along the minus strand of JAQGBI010000927.1, from coordinate 6,608 downwards.
AAAACATCACAGAGCCACTGTTTTATTAAAAATGGATAAATTTGAAGGGGCCACCAAGATATTAAAGGAGGTGTATGAAAAAAGGAAAGAAACATTAGGAGAAAATCATTTGGACACAATCACCACTCTTAAATACATTGCAGACACTTTGGTACAGGAAGGAAAATTAGAGGAAGCTCTGGAAATGTACAACAAAGTGTACACAATCCGACAGATGGAACTTGGCCAAGGTCATCCCGACACAATCAATGTGCACAGGATGATTGTACATTATACTCATTGAACAATTAATACGAGAGTAAAAAATGTGTCCCAAAAATAAAACTAACAAAGTCAAAATTTATATTTTCAAACTGTTCATGTAACACTGTAGTTTGTGTAGCATCAAGGATTTTTTTTCAAAGTAAAATAAAAGCGAGACTCTTTAAACTCAACTCTTGACTAATCAAAATTACACAGCTTATGCACTATGCACTTCCAATTTCTACATGTCGTCTGGGATCTGCGAAAGTTTGCTCTGTAACATTGTGTATGTTTCTCCACTTTGCTCGTACACAAAGTTGCCACTTCACCACTTTGCTCACTCGCGCTACTGTACGCTGCAACAGTATACGACAGGGAGAGAGCAAAATGGTGAAATGGCGACTTTCTGTACGAGCAAAGTGGAGAAACATACACAATGTTACAGAGCAAACTTTCGCAGATCCCAGACGATGTACATTAGGGTGAGTCATTTATTTCAAGCGCGAAAATCCAATTTTTTTACAATTCGTACATTTACAAAACAGTAAAATTAGATTTTGTGTGAATTTTCAAGTCGATCCGCCTTGATTTAGGGGTCATTTGACGAGGTCAAAGGGTCTAAATCAGAAAAAAAATTAAAGTTTTTGTCCAATTTAAACGCCACTCCCAGGAAATGATCGTTTGCAAATTCAAATAAAAGGAGCAAAAGTGTGACCTCTGTCAAGCTAGCACAAGTGATAACTTGACAGAGATGGAGAAATGTGGGCTATGCGCCGTACGCCACACAGGTAAAATTACCGTATATGAGCATTTACTAAGCCAGGTCTACTACTTGAACACTTGAGTGAGTACTGGTCTACTATTTGAAGCTGGAGTACAATGCGAAGCTGTTTGTTTCTGCGACGCATTTTACTCTTGCCATATGCACGCACACACAAAGTGAAGGGGATTTTTTGCTCCCTTTCACTTTTTCCTGCACAACAAAGCATGGACTATTAAATGAACACTTTTGTGGGTACTGGTCTACTAAATGAAGCTGGCTCACTGCAAGCAGCTGGATTAATAAATGTTCATTTACGGTAAGTATGAGTATTGAAATTGTGATATAAAAGTACTCATTTTGTCATTATTCAATGTGTGAGTACTGTGAAGTTGAAAACACCTTTATTCAGTTAAATTCAAATCATTTGTACAATATCAACATGCCAATAAATCCACACTACAAATTACAAATTAGTGTGCAGTGCAGTGTGTGCATTGTAAAATTTAAATCCTGGACCGACTCGTCATCGGCTGATTGCATCGCGTTTTGCATACCGTCATGACGTCTAATATCATACAGGTCTTGTAATATCATACATTGAATTTTATAAAAACTACAAGACGTAGAATAATGAAACTTATTCTCTGATCAGCAATGGTCAAACCCTGATCAGAGAAAAAGTTTCAACATTCTACGTTTTGTAGTTTTTATAAAATTAAATGTATGATATTACAAGACCTGTATGATATTAGACGTCATGACGGTATGAAATTTCAACTTTGAAAAATAAATAATCTTCAAAGAATTGCCTGTGTTTTTAACTATATTGTGCAAGATAAACAAGTGTTGAAATATAATTAGATAATGGTATAAATTGAGAAAGGAGAAATTAGAAATCAAACGAATATCAATTTTTTCAAATTTGAGCGGCGGTAATAAAAGAATATTTTATGAAGGGAAAAAATGATGATTATAAATCTTGAGTCGTTGATGATTTGGCCCAGATCCAGATCCAGACTCAGAGGACAATGGACTTGTTAGTTTTGCCTTCCCCCTAGGACTTCCCCCTAAAAAATATATAAGTGAAACTAGATTTTAGACTCACTAATTATAGAAGAAAGAATAAACCCAATTTTTGTAAAATACGAAATGCGGAGTACAGAATTGAATTTTGGTGCCTCATATATATTTATTGATATTGACTTACGTTGTAATGCATGAAAGCTTGTATATTATGAGCCACGGGATTGTAAGTCCCGACCACAAACTTTGGTGTAATAAAGCGTCGAATCGGTTGAATTGTATGTGTTTTTGTATCATAAATTGAAGCTCCGTTAGTTGGTACACCAATCACTTCAACCAGTTCTCCAGTGGACTTTTGCCTCAAATTATAAACTCCACCTGCCTAAAAACACCAAACACCGAAATACAACCAAATCCCAAATCAGTACAAAATATAAAATACAATCCAGCTTTAAATGCTTTAAATGTAGAGTTATTGTAAATCAGTCATGATGAATAATATTTTTTTTATATAGGACGCCACCTATCGTTTAAACTATGTACTATGAACCACTGTGATTTTTTTCTGTTTTGCCTTACATCCACCCACTCGTAGTCTTGGTAGTTGTCGTTAAATTGTCGTTCGAACTTGAAACAGGAGAGGTTGACTGGTCCGGCAGTACTTGTGGGAAACTGGTGGACTTTTCTACCTTTTTGTACTTCGAAATATTTTTTTATCTCCGGTGTGCTACTTGCGAACTTGCTTACGGCGGCTTCCTTCTGAGGATTTGCCACGCCAAAATGACGGATACTGTTATATTTACCATTGATGGTAATTGTCTGTTTAATGTTTCTCCTTTCTCTACTAATTGACCCTGCTCCTTGACCTGTGACCTGAATTTCCATGGATCATATTAAATAAGAATAAACCATTGAGTATTTTGAGCGTGAATATATCATGTTTTTGACAAATTCTGTTCATAATCAAGTAATCAAAAACTCATACCAGAAACACAAGGGCTGCTCCCACCACCAGAAAAAGCAAGCGCTTCATTTTCGTTTCGTGCCCAAATTCAAAATGTAAAACACAAATAAATAAATAGACCAATTATATTTTGGTGTTTTGAAGCGTCTTGTAGAATTCCAAATTACAACTCCAACTCAAACTGGAATTTAGATGACCAAGAAGAACAAAAACAAGTTGAGGAAAATTAAATGCTGCTTTCCTTTTTATACACTTCCCTTCATTTGTCATTTGTCACATTTGGACGGAAAAGGTTGGCCAATTTCCTTTTCCTGTACCAACATTTATTTTTATTCTTTGTGGTGGATATGGTGAATAAGTCGACAGTCAAACGGACAGGAAAATGAATGAATTGAGAATATCGTATTTAAAACAGAGGGGTTTTTACAAAGGACATTTTAAAGTCCAAATTAAAAACATTTCATCATTCAATTTTTTATACATGTGATAAAACGGAAATGTTTGTGGTTTAGTCAGCGTCATGAGTCACTGTTTATGCCTAAAACTTACCATTATTAGAGGAAGAAAGACGACTCAAAATTCGAAACTCAAACCTCAAACCTTAACCTTAAAACATGTCATGTATACATATACCGTTTCATTCTTCTCTCAGTTCACTCGCATGTTAAACATCATCACTCCACCCTTTTACAAGGACAGGACGTAAAAGTACACACAGAAAACAAACGGGAACGGGATATGTACATGGCATGTTTTAAAACCCATTCTGAAATGCGCACTTTTGCAAGTATGCAGAAGCTATTTTACTCACTCTCGCTAGTATCCAACTCCGCTTTTGCTCACTTTCTAAAGATCTCCGATTTCTTCTTCTGTGCAGTCAATTTTATTCTGTTGGTTTCCCTTTTTAAAAAGACCTGGATTATCGCCAAAGTTGCTTTTCGTAATCATCTTCAATTCAAAAATGACAAGTTTTTAAACAACATGCATTTTTTCATAGAAGAATCATTCATTGTTTATTGGCATCAAGTGATTGTTGATAATGCGTTGGCAAAGTTACACAATTTGAATTCCCGTTTTAACTTTATGAATTCACCCAAAAATCAAAAAGAGGCTTACAACTGAGAAGTTACCTTGCATCAGCAATCAGAACAAAAAGTATTAAATAAACATTCTAAATGGTCATAAAACGTCAGCATACAATGTTTTATAGTTGTGGATGTAATTTAATTCTATGAGGATGTGAATTGTTCGACTCCAACTTGATCCTCAATCCAACGGCAAAATACAAAAGTCTATCGACAATCGACATGCAATATCAATTTTCAAAGTTCCAAACTCTTACTGTACTTCTGTTTTAAGAAAAAACACGCTGGGAAATTTTCATACTGTGATCTACTGTCATGGTGATTTTACACATTTCAAATTAAAACGCACATTCGCACAGCTTTGGCACATCGCATATTTATGCCTTTTTCAAGTCATAATGTAGAAACAATTAAAACTCAGCTCTTTCCTCTTACCACTTAAATTTAGACTCTTTCCATTTCAGATTTCAGAGGCACTCAAGGTGGAAATAAAGTAGTGCCGCTGAGCACTGTGCCCATTTATTATTATGCATATTTATTTCATATATAGTCAACACTCATTCGCGTAATTTCTTTTGCAATGAGAGAGAATTTCAATCGAAAATGGCCGGGAAATCTTCTGATGCGAGTGTCGGAAAAAGCGTCATGATATTTCTACCGGCGTTGGGTTACTCCAAAACTTGCAAAAGTTTAGGATTTTCAATCCGATTTTTTGTCCAATCTCGACGCCGCTTGAAATTATTTTTTACGAATTTGGTCTCTTTGAGTTTACGAGCTCTGAAAAATTAACCTACTTCTAAAATTATTTAACCTAATTTTGAATACTGCGAATTTACAAAAGGAATTGGCCATCAAAATTTTACTTAGAGAGCAATTTCAAGTGAAAAAATAAAATTGGATAAAACTAAAAGTGCATCAAAGCTTACACAAAATGAATACATAAATAAAATAAAAGCTTCCTTTGCACTATGCCCAATTTCAGCTCCGAGGCGGCCAAAATTCTGATATTGGGAGGTAAACAACTACGCTGATTCCAAATATGAACACCATTTTTACCAAAACTCCAACCCGGTTACAAAAAATCGGGTTTTCGGATAGAAGTTTTTCATTGAGAATTTGTAATATTTCGACGCCATTTGATCTTTTTGAAATATTTTTACAAAGATATTTAAATCATTTTTTTTTGTTTTTCCTATTTGTTACCACTTTTGAAGGCCTTTACAGCAAAATAAACTACGTAATCGAATTGAGCAAGTTGAAATCTATCGATTGGTATAGGTTTCATTAAAATTCCGATCTAACTCATTGAAGAATGGATTATAAGAGCGACTTTCTAGCCATGTTTTGCATATTTTGCATGAATGCATCAGTAGCGTAAAAAAGCGCAAGATGAGACCAATCCTGCTGGATGCAGAATGAAATTCTCTATCTGCATGTGCAAGGCCAACTTAAGGTATCTTAATGGATAGTATTGGCAGTCCAATTTGTAAATCCCATAAGAAATGCATTGTAAAAATTTTGTGCCTCTAACTTTGGTAATAAAATTCTGGTAGATGCGGTTGCCGGAGCTCCATAATATTTTGGTTTCTGTACCTATGGAATGTGTCCAGTTCAGCCATAAACTCAAAAGTTCAAAATAAAAAGGTCAAAAAATCGAATTTTGGCCGCATCTGAGCTGAAATTAGCCACAGTGCACAGTAAACAACTGAACACTATAATGTATAAACATTCATATTATGTTCATATCCTGCCTTTTCCTGGTTCTTTGCCCACGTCAATTCTGTCTTCTTGTTTATTGTACGAGCTCCAACACTAAAAACACGTTAAGTAAATGAACAACTTGCAGAGCAAGAGTCCAAAAACCTGTGAGTTGTCCATGTCGAGTTGTTCCCATGTCTTGTTTCTCTGCTTAATGTCCACTGTTCAGTGTTCAATGTCCAAGGCAATAAACTTGTAGATAAGACAACCTCGGGAAAAGTAATACAGTTAATCAGCCTTTGCAATCTTCACATTCTCTGTTCGCTCGGTGGTTCCTGGTTTATGATTTTGTACACGTCGTATTGGAAACAAAAGGACAAAAGTGTACAAAATCAATCCAATCCATAGAAATACCACCAAAGCAGAAAGGCAGTCATTTCGTCGCATATAGCATTTCCCATTTCTCTACAAAACTCTGCTCCGTTCAGTTCAACTCTGGTGAGTTTTGGCCTACTTCTTTTGTGTTTTGTGTTGTGCACATCAAAGTCAAAGTTTATTCCCAAACGAGACAATTTAGAAGATTTTCAGGTTGAAGTGTGTACAAAATTTAGATTTACATTTACTAGGAAATATTTGAAGAGTGAAAAATTAAAAAAAATAACAATTCAACTTGAAGCTTAAGGCAAAAAACAGTTGGAAGACAAAACAAAGTGAAAGTAGGTAAAAAAGTGCAAAATGTTGACTCTGGAAGAAGGAAGATGGGCGCTTCGTGCATTTAAAGTCTTTTCAATTTTAAACATGCTTCCGATTCAAGTGGATGTGAAAAGTGGGA
>JAQGBI010000926.1:0-12092 GCA_034698325.1 Sminthurinus elegans | reverse complement strand
CGAAATTTTTAAATACATGAAATTAAAAAATGTTGTTTGAAATTAAAGTTTTGTGGCTTGTAGCTTTTTAAAATTTCCTTTAAAATTTTCCACTGTTGTTTTTATGCAATTTCTACTAGTAAATTTTAGACCCTAGAAACACATGTAAAATGTAGGTAGTTTATATTTTTATTGTATTATTATCAAGGAGCAAGTGTCATCTCGTTTAAGTCGATTCAATCCAATGCAATGTAGTTTGTATTTTTAAGTCACTTGACGATTGTGAATTGAAAAGGGAGTTTTGATTTTGGAGTTTGGATTGAGTCAAGGAAACGGGAAAAATGTACAAATGTACAAACGTAGAAAAGCGGATGAAAAGGAAAGGAACGAGACGGAGCGAGAAGGAAGAAGAGAAAGAGAAAAGAGAGAAGGAAAGAGAGAGAGGGAGAAAAGGACGGGACGGATATTCGTATAAAGGAAGAAGGGTAGCGGATAAAAGCTCGGCCATGTTTGTCGCTCGTTTCCGGATGTGAGGCACATTCCCTCGATCTGTTGGCTTGTCTCCGTCTTCCTCTGCTTTTCATCTCCCTTTCTCTCTCTCTCTGTCTGTCGTTTCTGGCCCTTTTTCATCCCTTTCCTCTGAAAATTCTCTATTTTTTCTACCCATTTCCACTGACTACTGTGGCTGTACTTTTTTCATGTACATTTCCAAGTTGCAATGGAACAAGAAGTAAAATAAAATGTTGTGGATACACAGAAAAAAGAATGGAACCACACACAAACAATAGGAAGAGAAAGAGAGCTGTAAGAAAACCCATGTCATTTCTTTCTTTCTCTTTCGTCGTTTGTCGTTTTTCTCTGGTTGTCCTCTTTTCTTTTTCAGTTTTACCAGTTATATGAGTTTTTATCACATTCACAAACTGTACAATGTACAAAGTAGAATGACATAAGCATTCTAAAATAAACAATAAACCACGTAGAACAGGGCACAGGCAAACCAAACCAAATAAAATATAAAGTCAAGTCTGACTTGGGCTGGGCTGGGGTTTTGTCATATATAAAAGAAAATAGGAAAGAGTTCCTCTCGTCTTTTATTTTTTTTCTCTTTCTCAGTCATTTTCTTTTCTCTGTCTTGGAATCCAAACCCGAATCCAAATCCGAATTCCAAGTCAAAGTCAACTTCATTTCAACTTTGTCTTCATCTTCATCCTGCTGTTTGCTGTTGAGCCCTGTGAGCAATGATGTGATATTTTGTAGATACAAAGGGTTGACTATTGTCTACAGCTTTATCTTTTATCAACTCATGTTTCAGAATGTTTTCTTTATACTTCTTTTCCCCCTCAAAAAGCTTGTAGTGACGAGTGTCGAGTGTCAAGAATCGAAGATCTACATGCAGATTACAGAAAAAAAATGAATAAATGGACACAGCACCAAAAAATACGACAATGTCTACCGTATCATTTCCGCTTTTCTTTTTCCTATTTTTCTAGTTTCTCCTTGTCATTTATCTCGTTCCTCTTTACTCATTTTCTATATCATTCCAATTTTGTGGCTGGAAAAAGTGGCCCGGAAAAAAAAACAAAACCGGACGATTCGGAAAATAGTCCCGTTTTTACTCTGCATTCTGTAGTTGCTACATTAAAAAAAAGAGAAAAACTTGAAAAAATGTTGATTTGCAATGTAGAGTATAGTTTCGGTTTCGGTTTAAAAAGGAGTAGTAAAAAAGTAAAGCTTTCTTTTGCTTCAAAATAGAAAAAAGGACCGGAGGACCGAAATTGAGTTTGAATCATTTGTTTTTTGTTTGGAGACTAAAAACATTATTCTATCACATTTCCTCGGGTCCAAAATGGCGCTGTACGCTGTGCACATTGTAGATTGAACAGAAAGAGGAAAGAGGAAGCACAAGTATAATGTATACGTACATAAATGCGGAAAATGGGAATAGTTTTCAGTTCTCCGTTCTGGGCAAATGAGGATGATTCGAATTTCGGATTTGGGATGATGATGATAATAATGTCCGTCTGTTATTTTATTACACCGAAATTATTATTAGTTATAGTCGTCGTCCTGATCGTTGTCATTGTCGTAGCATTTTCCTATCCTAATCTTGAATAGTGGTTGTCTTGTGTCTTGTGTTCTCCATTCTCTTCAAAATGCTACACATTCTAGGTTCTAGTAGAGTGAAAATGGTAGAAAGTTGGACTGAGGACTAAAGACATACTTAGTACTTACACATCACACAGTAGCAAGTTGTAATTTTCAACTTTGGACATTGTTATACAATAGAGTTGTCAGAACCGCATCGCCCCATTCTCCGAGTTCCGATTCCGATCCAAATCCAGATCCAGAGCCAGTTCTCTTTTTACTTTCGTATTATAGTACTTTTGGAATTTCAACTTTGTAGTTGTAGTTTGTAGCTGTTGAGCGGAAAATTTCACTGGTGACTGTAGAATGGAAAGTGGAAACTGGAAGCTGGAAATGTTCATGTACACGAGTAAAGTTTTGTTCGCTTTATGTGATTATCACCATGAATTGAAATTTATGATTGACTAAAACCAGAAACTAGATGTTCATGTGTATACATACATATACATACGTACATTATTCTTCAACTTCCTGGAGTTTGATGCGAAGCAGGGAGAAGCGAAGACGGGGAGAATCCTCATCGTCATTTCTACATTTCTACTTTCTACAGATCCGTAGATCGGAACTTTTAGCGTGTTTCTCAAAGCTCAAAACTGCTTTGAATATCCGACCAGTATAAACTTTTAACTTTGTGTACCATAGACATTTTCCATGTAGTACATACAAAACACATAGTATGTACATTGTAGATTGTATACAATCAGAATGTTATTACGAATATTATATATTTCAAGTCTCGTCGTTATTCGCAGTTTGGTGTTCGGTCTGTGTGCAAATGCGGAATAAATTGGAGAATCGAGAATGGAGCATGGAAAATGGAGAAACGGAGAAACGGAGAAAGCGAGAGAGAAAATAATATTTCCAACGGATTTTACTACTGATGATACACTTTTTCAACTCTCTCAGCTTTTTTACAGCGTATCTAGATTTTGGTTTGAAGACTAACATCGTACACATACACAGATACATATTGCAAATATAAAGCAAGTTTTCTCTTTAAGGTTTACGACTCATCTTCATCTTCTCTCCCGTCCCGTTCTTCATGACGGTTCTTCGGTCGTAGGAGCATAAATTTTAGAATTTTCTCCTTTCTTCCTTTTACTCCATGTCTAGTTTGTATCTGCTAGGCTCTATTTTCTACATTCTACATTCTACAATGTATATTTGTGTGTGTGTATGAGTGAATGTCCCTGTGTCCATCTTCCACTTTTACCCGTTTAGCAAAGTTTTTAAGCACTCAAGGGGAAATACTTTTTACTATTCTGCTTTTCAATTTTAACATTCAACATTCGACATTATTACAAGCTTTATCCATGTTTTCTTGTTCAAGTTTTTCACGTATACATGCACATTGTAGATACATAATTTTTCGCTTTCCTTCGCCATCTTGGTTTTCGTTAGACTTTAGACCTTTGTGAAATTCATATTTCTGACTTTTGACATTTCAGTGTGCGCTTTCCATGTGTAATATGTACCGTAGAATGTAGTGTATGCTATTGAATATTTGAATTTTGAATGGAAATTGTATAGCTGATTGAAGACAAAATAAAATGTTGTATTTTGCATAATACAAAAATATGTAACAAAAAAAGTAAAAAGACCCGTCAAATGAAGGGTATAATATATTATGTTGGAAATTTTTAAAATGGTTGTATCTGGTGGCTCACAAACTAAATTTTTAAAAAACAAAAAGCCTTCCGATTGTAAAATAATAAATTTTCCTGTGGTGAAAGTTGCCCCGAGTGATAGTCGTTTTATTCAGCTGAAAAAAAAAACTATTTTATTTAGAAGGAAAGCTTACTGAAGATTTTTTGCACTGAGATTCTTACAAACTTGCCATTGTAGTTTTAGGGAAAAAACTAAAAAATTCATTTGCATTCTTAAAACCTAGAAGTATCTTGATATTTTTAAAAACTTAATATTAAAAATTTAATAACTATTGTATTTGTAGGATGAGCCAGAACGTCCCACTTTTTTCTTTGGCTCTTTTAGATTCTGCGAGCTCATTTTTTTTTCAGATCTCAAAGCTACTCTGGCAGTTTTTTTTAGTAGTTTCAGCATGAAAATTTCCAATTTAGGCCAACCTTTAGTCAAAGTGACCTTTGTTTCATTTAGTCCAAATAATCGGGATTAAAGCTAGCCCGAAAAAGTGTAATTTCTCTTAACGCTTAAGCGGCTATATAATTCTGACAATTTTTGCTAATTTGATAATGTACCTTGCTATTTTCCCCACATTTACGCAAATGATACATTTTTTCTTTGAGCTTGGAGCTGATGTCCTATAAGAAGGTTTCCATGTCCCATGTACAAAATGGATTAAGGATGATTTTTTTAGTTTAGGTGTACAATCTTAAAAGTAAAAATACGTATATATACATAGAAAGTAGGAGATAAAAGTTAAGCGCCTCGAGTTTGGAGTTTGGAGTGAATTCTATACCAAATATCCATAATCCAAGATGACGTCGTTTTATCATTTTTATGATGGCATTAAACTTGTTTTTCCTTCAAGGGAAAATTGAGTGAAAAGTGAAAACCTGTGCAGGCTGTCTTTTTTGACATGACTCAAAATTACTCTTTTTTTACAAAGTAAAAAAGTATGGAATATGGAATTTATGGAGGTTCACATTTCACATGAAACATCAAGGAAGACATGATGATTAATCTATTTATTTAAAATCTTGAGTATCTACCTTTGCTACTTTTACGAGTACGGCGACTACAAACTGTGCACATAATACGAGCTACTTTTACTAGCAAAAGAAAGTATCTTTTCATCTTTTCTACCCAGATTTTCTAGATTCAAGTCATCTAGTTCCAGTTCCAAGATTCAAAATATCTTCTTCTACTCGGCAGAATGGATACGAGTGAAAGGGAATGAATGTAGATATTTTCATCCTTCGTCTTTCATTTTCTTTTTCCTTAAACATGTTGGATTTTTTTTGGACCGAAGGCCATTAAAAGAAAGTTTTTTTTTCTCTGTATTTTTGGCCTTTTGCCCCCTTTCACAATTTTTTATTACGACAGAAAGAGGTTTTCTAGATTAAAAGAGAGAAAGAGAGATAAGATTGAGATAGAAGGAGAAAGGTGCCATGTCAAAGCAGGAACCAGGCCATTCCAGAATCCAGATTCTAGATTCCAGACAACATTTGACATAGGTATAAGCCTGTCTACAATATTATAGACTTTTTTGAAATGGAACACACTTTCTATTCGTCTTCAGATTGGTCTTTTTAGTCTACCTGCCTGTTTTCTAGTTTTCTCCCCCTTTTCCTTCCTATACGACAACGGACTTTGAACTACGGGCGACGGATGTTATACGCTATACGCTGTATTATATGGATGGCTATATAAAATATAGAATATTCGGATAGATGGATGAACGGATAAATGTTGGCAGTTGGAATGGAAATCGGAATGGGACTGGGGAAAGTACAAAGTACCCATAATATTCTACAAGAGAAGAAGAAGAGGATGCTGAGTTTTCTAATTCCATTGATATCCAGGGTGGAGTTAGAGGAGCGAGAGGAGGTTTACCCGAATTTCTGATTTCCTCCTTCAATTTTCCCGAGACGGAGGTGCGCAACATCATAAGTAAAAAATCGGCTTGGCCTTAGACTTTCCAGGACGAGGTGACATTCCTCCACAAACCCCGAATTTCAAAGTACATCTTTTACATTCTTGTATACATACTACATACATGAAGATTGTAGATTGTAGACAGATGTAAATACATTGATACATGTTACACGTGTAATATCATGCTCCATGGCGGTACTTGGGGTGACTCAGACAGACTCAGACTCATCCTTTTCCGTTCCTCATGATAAATGTATTGAAAAGTGTACCTCGGCGTGGAGTAAAATCACATCCATAGAAAGTAGATGGCCACTCCCTCTGTTTCCACCCATATATATGAGAAAAGGAGAGATTTGGTCCCAAAATCACATCTTTACATCCAGTTTTTTTTTCTTTGGAGGCGATGCATAAAATACATGTACCATATAAAATATCTCTACTCTATAATATATACTTTTATCTAACACGAGGATGAAAAAATATGTGAAGAAATATTCTCCCTGACTTTCACTCTGATGTCTGTGTAGGCTGTATGTGCCTTTCTAATTCTATGTATACCTCGTATATCTTATACAATATGATGTTCAACTTGACTTCACATCAACCCTCATTCATTCGTCTTTCGTTCATTCAACTAAAAGAAAACATTTCCAAGAGTTAGTTTCGCAGTTGGAAATATATAGTATCAAAACTCTAGCATATATACATAATACCCTGTAAGTTACATATTATAGGATTTTTACTTACATAAAACTCGATGAGTTTTTGGTATATCACATAAATCTTTGAATCAGAGTTCATTCCGAGCCCCATCAATCTGAAAAAAAGAAGAAAAAAAAAGTATAGGAAAAGTTGTTCCTATCTTTTTTCTTTCTTTCTTTCTTTCTATTTCTATGATACTCTCTTTTTCCAAGGGAGGAGAGAAGAAAAAGTAGAAGACGAGGACAATGAAAAAGAAAACTTTTACTTTTCTTTTATTTTCCTCAGACAAAAATCTAAGTGACCTTTTGTACTTTCTTCATCTTGCGTATCTAATATCTATAACTACTGTAGTATCTATAATATTATACTGTTTTTGATTTTGGATACATCTGAAATGTGGAGGATAGAAATTTCATGTATCATATACTTTTTCCATGTTTTACTGCATCTTAAATGTGATACAAATATGAAATATGCATATTTATAGAACAAACCATTTGATAGTCTGGATTTTCTGAATTCTAAAACAACCATATAGTATTAAACCTATTAAATAAAAATGTGAATGCGTTTGACCATGAAATTCTGCTGATTGAAAAGCTCAAGCTTTTCTTATGTTAATAATGCGAGAACATGCATATACTTTTTACTTATTTTAGTATATAAAAGTATTTTTACATCCATTTACCAAAACTAGTACTGTTTTTATGCATGAACAAAGTTTTTATTTTTTCCATGTATTTTTCATTTTCTCGATTTACAAATTCCAGATTTTATCATAAAATTTGAAAATTAAATGGCTATAATATAAAACACAATACAATCAGAAATATCTACAGATAGTTTACTAATCAAAAATGCTTGTTATACTTATACTTTCTACAACTAAGCAAAAATGTAATAATACTATACTTACTTGTATACCGAAATTTTCGGAACATATTTTGTACTCACCGTTTGAGCTGTCCTTTTCTGAACAAGATACCACACAAAACATACAAATGCATTTTCTTGAAAGGAATTAGAAACTATGCATATAATGTTTTTAAATTATATTGGTTCTGTTTTTTAATTTTGCTGAATTTCATGCATATCTCTCATGTCTCCATGTTTATGTATTTCAAAGAAGAAAAATAAAAGTGGATGAATTTTTTAACTGCAGAGGTAAAAAATATACTATTTTTAACAATACATACATTCTAAATGCATAAAAAATCATAAAATGTGTATAAAGTGTTTAATATTTTGATAAAATTCATCTATTTTCAGTTTTCAGTGATCAATTCTCCATCCGCAGTGATCAGTGATCAATTGCGTGCATTTTGAATGTCGCGGGCTCGTGTATTTGAATTCAGAGAGTTTTACACCACTGCTTCAATATTTACACCAAATCAAAGGGTGTTGGTTAATCTAAATTAAAAGTTAAATAGTAGTAACATCAATCAAGATTAATTAATTAGTGCCTTTTTTTCATTCAAGATACGGGTATTCAATCAACTTTTTGTCCTCACTTGTTTTCCCTATTCGTCAGCATATATTATATTTTATTCTTGACCATGAATCATCAACAACTCGACTCGTCAACAAAAAATAAAAACAAAAACATCATCATCGTTAATTTTACATTACGATTACCACATTAGGATTATACTAGTTAGTTGGAGTACATGTACTTGTCTTATCCTCGTCAACAATCAGTGCAATATTATTATTATTCTTATCATTATTATAATTAATTAACGACGGAAAATCAAGACCAAACAGGTACATATCAAAAATCAAAAGAATGTAAAAGGAACTCTGTTTAAACTTGAACAAAAGTTATATAACTTATATATTTATTTATTTATACTTATTTTATGTGAGTGTATAAATATCACATTTAGTGTGATTCATTCTTTTCTCTATACACATATTATATACTTAATTTTTTTTTCTATTGTAAACAACAAACTATACAATCTGCCTTCCATTATAACAACTTTGAAGATACATCCTATATATATATATATTGTGGTAAGTATAATCATTCATTATCTTTTTTAGTTTGTACAGTGCAATTTTCCATGATATGATATTTTTTGAATCATTATCAATAATTATCAATACTCCACATTCATCACACATGATCATTATCAACATTTAATATTATTGTTATCGTTTATCTTCATCTTTTGTAAGTAGTAAAATTCTGCAGAGTACCCGATTGTGACATGCAAAACAGGAAATGTTATATTATATTATTTTATGATACCGTACAACTTTGATGAGTACTTTGCAGATTTAGTTTTTTTTTAGTTGTATAGTTTTGGCAATGATAGTAATTTAAATGGACAATATAATTATAAGCGTGAATATAGATGCAGTGCTAATTTACAAGGCTCTACATTATTTTGGTTGGGTTAATAAACTTTAAATGATATAGTGATATTCATGAAATGCAGATAGTTGGAGCTTCATTCATCATTGAATTTTTTTTTTATAAAAGATATATCATAGGTAGATTATATTATAGATAAAATCTATATACACAACCTCTGTTTGAAAAACCAAATTTGTTGGTAGTTGGTAATATTTATCCGAATGTATAATAATATAATATACATCTACAGATATAATACTGTACGATGCTGTAAGTATATATTTTCCAACTGCATTGATTAGTTTGTTTGTAGGATTCTTATTTTAGAACATGGAGGGTCTTTTTCCTCATGTCTTACGGTATGTCTGTCTGTGAACGGAGAACGGAGACCGAGACCGAGACAGAAAAGTACATAGAGAGAGATGAGTCAAAAGTTTTTGGTAATATTACGTTAAGTCAAGTGTGGGTGGGAAGCTGTGCTGTTGCGCGTGAAGATCTCTCGGGCTCTCTTTTTCCAAAGTTCGGATGATGGTGTTCTAGTATATCGATTTCTCTCTCTCTCTCTCTCTTGTCTCCTCGTCTTTTTACTACTACTGCGAACTGGGAAGGAAAAGCAGTAAAGAGTATAATAATATATTATAGTGAATAGTGTGTAGTAGTAGAGTATAATATTGGTAGTGGACAAAATTCAAAAAATCTAACCAACAAGGAATACGTACCCGATTCTCTCTACTGTCTATCTACTACCTTTCTACTCCTATCTACTAGCTACTAGCATCTATTTATCTATCTATTCTCTATTCCTATGTACAGAATATAAAATATTAATAATAAGTGATATTCCCTATCTGTTTTTATTTTCATCGCTCAACGTTTAAAAGTTTAATTTAATAATACTCAGTTTGATCAGGCAAATATCATCAGCATCTCAGCTTTACAGAAACTCTTATATATATAGATATATACACACGTACATCACACTGAATTAATTTTATTATTTTTTGTGAATTCTGGATTCTGGATTGTATAAATACTCTGTAAATGTACAAGAAATTATATTAACGGGATATTATCAATTATTTTACTCCTTGATGTAAATACTTACATAATACTATACCTAAAATATATCCTTGTGTGCTTGCCGAATTATTATTATTATAGATAGATATAAAAGCAATTATTATTATTATTATATTTTTTAAATACTCAAGACTCAAGACCTCAAGGAAAGTTTAACATTGAACAACTTTAAAGTTGTTTCATTATAGTGAAAAATATGAACAACACCGTATACGGTTAACTATTAACTACATTAAGACTTCCACAACGATATTTATATGTTAAAGCAGTATGCATCAAACTCGGTCAGTGAATACTTTTTTTTTAAAATCATTTTTATTACTTTATAGTAATTTAATTCATGGTACATGACTTTTTAAAGTCCGGTTGAGTACTAATAATAATCATTATTATTGGTTTAGGCAGGGATACGAAAATATCCTACAAAAATATAATACATACAATAGAAAATGAAGCTTGGTTATTTAGTTGATAATATTGTAGAAATTGATGGAAAACGGAGAAAGATTCTTGGAACATCCGTCTTTTTCATACACGGTGAAGTATTTGTACAAAAAACATACCTCCATTTTCTGTGAAACAAGAAGTAATGGGAATTTAAATATTTTGGGTAGGAGTGTTCAGTGAAACACTTAACCATTTTATCAGTAGTTTTTATTCTGTACTATATCTATTGCACATACTATACTACAGTACATAATATACTCATATGTATTCATATATGAGTTTCAGTTTTCAGTACTACTATTTACTTACCATGGTGGCCAGTGGTAGTAAGTAGTAGTTGTAGAATGAAATTCCTTTTTCATTATACATGTATATATATCGATTTTCCATTTGTCAATTATTATTCATCCGTGAAGAAGAACAAGAAGAGGAGAAAGAGAGCTTAAAGAATTCTACATACATATATATGAGACTACTGCAAATTCCCTAGTGTCTAAAATCTAGTATCTAAATAGACATAGACATTACGTATACCGTATACAGTATACAAAAGTTTAAAAATATAAAAACAGGAGCTTTATATAGTATATATAGAATTCATATATCTAATATGTACACTGCATACACATGATTATTATTGACATTTGTTCAAGACAGTAATAATAATTAACAGCTCATTCTTGTTTACACTTTTTGCATGCTCCAACTATTTACTATTTACATACACTACGAGTGTAGTATGTAAGTAGTGGATAATTAGGAATAAATTTAAAATTACTATTATTAAAAATAGTATTTTGTGTCATAATTATGAGTTTAGAATTTAGAATGCAAGTTGTATAAAGGTTTACGGTTTACATTTTAGTTGTAGAGATGAGCTCACCACTGTCTTGATTTTTTGAGCTTTGAGTTTTGTGTTTTGAACATCATTATCATGATCATTATATTTTCGAGAAGATCATCATCAGGAATACCTACATAGTACAAGCTTAGCTTTTCCTACATACTGCATACCATGTTCATTATTATTATTATTGTTGTATTTACTTCAAGATACATCTATAAATGTATTATTATGCATCTAGAATTTATACACTAGACAACACGATAAGAATAGTTTTATGAGTATACATATGTTAAACAGTCATCATTTGACATTGACAACTCGTTTTTACATCCAACTACACACAAAAACTGCATATGTATACTTGTTATTTACTACAACTGTCCTCATGATAACTTTACATGAATCAGTTATTGATTTTGTACATTATATTATATATATATGTTATATCTTTTTTTATTATTATTATGGCTGGGTCATTTTCATTCCAAGATCCACAATTTTTACAATACAATAGGTAATACTCAAAAAGCAAGTACACATGTTCAGTGTATATGTGCTTATGTGCACATATCATGAGATAGCATTTTCCCGTATATAATGTACAACCATGACTCGACTATGAGCAATCCTTTCCCATGGTATACGCTACACACTATACACATATATCCTTGGCCATCTGATATCACATCTGTGTCCGAATTCAGTTTTTAGTAGGGAACTCATTAAAATTTTAATCCATAATGAAGTCTGATGGATACACGAGTTTAAAAATTCTCCATGTACATGTAAATTAATAGTCAGTTTTTAAATATTTGACACAAATTATCTCATTCAATCCTCACACGTTGGCTCAGTATATCAGATTGGATACCTATATCTACATACAACAAGGTATCTAGATACACATGCTTTTGTATTTGATTATTGTGAGTAGAGCGAGAGAGAGAGAGAGAG